>JABCKO010023784.1:0-43070 GCA_018855915.1 Tephrocybe sp. NHM501043
GGCGGGGGGGCGGGGGGCGGGGGGGGCAGGGTGGGGGGGGGGGGGGGGGGGGGGGAATGGGTGGTGGAATGGGTGGTGGAATGGGTGGTGGAATGGGTGGTGGAATGGGTGGTGGAATGGGTGGTGGGATGGGTGGTGGAATGGGTGGTGGAATGGGTGGTGGAATGGGTGGTGGTCTCGGAGGCGGTGGAATGAGTCCTATAGGGGGTGGAGGGATGGGAGGAGGGATGGGAAGTGCTGGTATGGCTGGTATGGGAGGCGGTATGGGTATGGGAAGCGGTGGTATGGGTGGTGGTGGTATGGGTGGTGGTGGTATGGGAGGTGGTATGGGAGGTGGAGGTATGGGAGGAGGTATGGGAGGTGGAGGTATGGGAGGAGGTATGGGTGGTGGTATGGGTATGGGTGGTGGTGGTATGGGTGGTGGTATGGTCGGTGGCATGGGTGGTGGTATGGCCGGTGGCATGGGTGGTAGTATGAGTATGCCCGGCGGTGGAATGGCCGGTGGAATGGGCATGGCCGGTGGCATGGGAGGCATGGGGAGCGGGATGGGAGGAGGGATGCCTATGCAAGGGGGCGGCCCTGGAAGATTCCCTATGCATTGACGCAAATCTATTTTGTATGTTCTGTATTCTTGCTTTGTATATCTGTATTATCGAGGTAACTTATCCAGGTCTTTATGCTGTTCCAGACACCTTTCAAGGGCCTGGCTGAGGCTAGCGCTGATAAACTACCACACTAACATGTGCGGCATACGCAAAGAATGATGTTATTTTTTCAACGCTTGCGTCGCCTTTCCAGCTTGCTACGCTTCGAGGCCCGCCTATGCATACGTACAGATTAGCAAATACATTTACAGGTCGACGATTCCATCCACAACAATCAGTTCCAACCCTAAGTCCTCAAACACCCGCAATTCAGGAAGATCGGGTTGTGAGCTATCGACATGTAAAGACTTTAAGATGGTGTGCTCCGAAGAAGATCCATGGCCTGAGAGTCTTGAACATATCATTGCGCCAAAAACTCCTTGTTGGACACTCCGGTCCACACATCCGATGAGATGAAATTTTTGGAGTCGAGGACATGCATATTGCTTGTCAGGTGCACGTGTGAGCATATCAAGCTCATATGTCTTGATTATAGCAGGAGAATGTGCAATGCAAAGGGATTCCAGTGTGGCGCCGAGGGATTCAAGGCACTCACTCAGAGGGGAGACATGTGTCGAATCGAATGGAGAAAAAACCCGTTGCAAGGACAGGGATCGGAGTGAGAAGTTCGATCGTTGGGCGAAGGATGAAAGCTCCGACATATCGAGAATACCACAGCGTAGCGTGAGCTCACGAAGTTTCGGGGTAGCCAAAGACTTCATGATCTCGAACCGCCCGATATTGACGGTCAGGAGTAACGATGTGAGATTGGGAAGGAGGACTGGTATTGGAGCAGTGCCATTACAGCAATTGATTATTATCTCAGCATGCTTTAAGGAGCGGCAATGCGACAGCTGTTCGAGGATCCCGCGTAATTCAAGTCTCATGGCACCATGAAATGTCAACGTCAGGCGCTCGAGAGTATCCCAGGGAAAAACGGGAAATGGTGGGTTCCTACCGGCCTTGTAAATGTTTTGATCCTCCCATTGCACCTCATGGAGCTTGTGGAAAGACGTGGTATCGACTTCCCATTGCATCTCGCCACCTTTCTGGAGAACAACACGCAACGTGCCAAGTTCAGAAAATTGGGTGTGAGAGGGTGTAGTGATTTTGCCAGAAAACTTGACTCCGATTGTTATTTCAAAGTACCGACATCGGGAAGAATACATGACCAAAGCGTTGCTGATTTCGAATGGAGACAGGTTTTCCAATGATATGGAAAGGGGGAGGGAGGCTGCACGCGCAAACCAAGTTTGCATCGCAGTCTTTCGAAGCTGCATAGCATTCCGCATGGCTAAACCCCGTGAAAGCTTTGGTATGTGGTGAGTGATCCTGAGGCTTGACCAGAGCTGGGCAGTCGATAGAGCGACATCCCGCCAGAGGCAAGAAACGCTAAGGAAGAGGAGAGGTACTCCGTATTTCGCCGGAGACACAATGCCTTCGATAGGAAGACACCATGTGAAGATGTAGCCTAGCAGTTCCGGTGCCAGCTTGCGTATGGGTGCACGAAAAGAACGACATGTCTGATAGGATGCGTCCAAACGTGCTTGTTCGGCGAGGAGGGCATCCAGAATAGATTGCGCCTCCGTGATCCTTGGAAGGAGCTTATCCTGCAGCTCTTTCAGACAGGACTCCCACTCGCAAGTATCTCGATGATCAGGAATCACATTCTGACGGGAACGGTCCACGAGTTCTTCAACAGGTGGGGGCGCCATGAAGTATAAATTGCAGTCTTTCGACCAGGTTTCGCATGAACAAGATGTACTGCTGGTTTGCTATCAAATTCCTGTGGTAAAGGCTCACCATCGAAGCGTCACACCGCGTGACATCAGTGTGTTTTTTGTATGGACGTATTTATTGAACTTTTCACGGCCACCCCACCCTCGCTCAGACCTCGCCCTTCGGTATCCATCTCGGGTGTGCATCGGCGACGGCACGGCCGTAGAGCGGGATTTTTTTTTCACTTGGTGAGCTGAATCATGGTTGAGGACGCGTCGAGGTGCTAACATCGGCCAGTCAGAAAGTAGTCTCGGAACCGAAAACACAACCTAGCACTTGCCTTTGGATTTCATTGTAGGGACAAGCTGGCAGCTCAAGAGTTGGAATCATCTGGGGACCCTTTAATTTTTGCGCGCTGACAAGGTGCATAACTTCCTCTCTACAACAAGTCCCAGCCGTTTACGAAGAATGTCAAGTGCGATGCAAAACGATGCCAACGGCAATATGACAATAGATCAAGAGGACGACCAAGATTCCCTCTTTGGATCGCCTCCATCCTTGCCTGTCAGAGGTAGGTCACCATCGCCGGCCCTGGCATTACCGAGTGCGAGTAATTCTACACAAAATGTGGGGACCATTGCACTTCCTGGGTCCCATCATTATTCTGAACTTCCAGTCACTCCGCTAGCCTTGTCCTTGAGTTATGCTCTGAACGAGCTTCCTCATCGACCTCCGGCCCTACCATACACCGCGATACCCTCCAACACCGCTACGCCGACTTCGTCTAGTCGCGCATCCTCCGCAGGACCTAGTGTTAGGCCCAAGAAAAAGAGCAAGAAAATACAGTCCAAAGAGTCTACTCCCCGGCCACCCCCTCCTGAGATCCCCTTGCCTGATCCGTCCGCTCCAGTCCCAGCAAACTTTTTGCGAAATCAATCTGCTCTCCTGGGAACAGCTGGTTTGGTGGGTGGCGTCAGACCTGCCGCTTTAACAAACCGCTACTCCCGCGGGACCGCTGCCTCGAACCCCATTGTCATCGATGACGACGATCCAGTTCCTGCTTCCCGTGGCTTTCCCCAGTTTCGCACCTATCCGTGCCCAAAGCCAAAGGAAATTGACCCTAGTCTCTTGCCTACCCCTTCTACCCAGGAGGTCGTTGCTGTGCTGATTGGCCAGAAAGACATTTTTCCTGTTCTGGAGAGCGTTCTGCGACTCATTGCTGATGGTGGCGGACCGCAAGCTTTGAACCCCCCGACCCCCGAGCCTCTCACTTCTTTTCGAAGGACGCCCCAATCTTTTCAGCCTGCCGGTTCGGAAAATACCAGCACCTCAGCATTGCCTTCAACCTCTTTAGGCCCTCCCCTCAAAAAGCGACGCTTAAATCGTGTGCCTGCTGGCGCTGCTGATTGGGACGTTCCCTATCCGTTCCCCGAAGGTCAGGGCCCCGCAGCATACAGAAAGACATGGCAACGAGAACGTGGAAAACAACTCATATCGCAGCTCGTTACTCTGATTAAGAGTGCGGCACGAAAAGCGGCAACGCGAAAATATCTCGATAACGAAAGGGCGAGGAAACAATACTTGGAGTCGCAATGGGCCTATGAACGGATGAGAGAGGCGGCGCTCGGGAAGATTGCCGATGAGCCCAAGGTACATGGGCACTATCGTCCATCAACCGTTACATATGGCCTACGTGATGAAGCTGCTGCTACTGCAGCTAGAGCTCATGCTCAGGAAGCACTCATGGATGCGAGCAACGGCAACACGAAACCTAACACGATCACCGCTGCCCCTGCACCTCAGCAACCCACCCTACCATCGACAAATGAAGTGCCCAATCCTGGTATTCAGGCATCGACGCCTTTTGATCAGTTAATATCTTCACTCCTCGCGGCCACTCCCAGCCAAAACACGGAGACCTCTGATCTTGCGTCTCTGCCAAACAACGCCACATCGGGAGGCTTCGATGTACAAGCCGCCCCGTCTACGCCAAATGGCAGCCAAGTTACAGAAGGTCTTGATCAAGGCCTATTTGATAATTGCATGAGCATTCTTCAAACGTTCCCGATGCCAGCCTCAGATTTTTCATCTTCGGCCCACGATGTGTGGGGACTTCCTTCTCAACCCGACACCTCAACCTCGACTCCTTTGAATAATGATTTCGGTTTCTTCGATTTTGACCAGACTCGTGACGATCCAAACTACGTCGATACAGGATCCTATGATTTTGGCAGCATCTTTGATACAGAGATGCCCTCATCGAATGTCGTAGGGTCTTTACAAGCAGCTGCGCAACCTGCTACCTCCACACAAAACGATGTACCAGTCTTCTCTGCACAAGATCTTGCAATCGACCCTACTCTCCTCGCGATCTCCATCTCCAAGTTGTCAGCTGCCCCTACGTCAACAACGCTGGAAATTACGCCGTCGCTCACTGGCTCCCCAATGCCATCCTTGAGTTCGCTTGGAGATGCGGACCCTTCCACACCCAACTCAGCTTTGTGGGATCTCAGCATGCCTGAGGTCTTTGCTGGCTCCGGTGGAGAGGCTTCTGCCTCTGATAATGGCTTGGTTGGACATGAATATCGAGGAGGAAGGTTGGCAAGCCAAGGTATGTGGGGTTGTGCGTTACGAAATTCAATGAAAGCTTATGATTTCCGACAAGGCGGTGTAGAGGAGTATTCAAATGCCTTCATCGCTTCCCAGAGTGACGGCAGCGATGCTCCTTGGATGGGCATGAATAAGGGTCGGGATACGTGCGAATCGATGGCTCGGCCTCCGCTTCTTCTTCCTACAGCTGCACGATCGGAGTTCGCCGATTTCTCGCTGTCGTCCCAGGTACCGCCACAAGCTCCAGTTTGGCCAGTCCAAGTTGCAACAACGAACGTTATACAGCCCTCCAGGCGCCATCAAAACAGTAAGGCCGACATTTTGAAACGGGCGAACGAACGGAAGAAGCTGCTCATGTCAGAAATTGAGAAAGTCCGGACACAGCTCTGGGAAACAACAGTAGAGCAAGGAGTTTTATCGCATATGAACAAGCTTTGCACTCATACCACGTAGCACATCATTTCATCGCATTATATCAAACAGCACTATGGCTATCTTCATACATCCATTGCATACAGAACACAGAACAGAATTACAGAATTAATTTTAATGAAGCAATCAAAGATCGAACCCTGAAATTCTACCTGGTTACGTAGAGTGTGGCGTACCGTCAACGGAAAGATTCGGAGGGGAGCCTCGACAAATCAAACTTTCTTGAAGATTTGTTCATTGTTTGGATCTTGAGACCTTGAAACAGAATGGCGACTATCCAGCCCAGGAAAGGGTCATGTTTCATGTTTTAATTCCGCATAGTTAGCTTGTTGATATAGAGATACAGATACGTATGGAATTGTACATAGATGGCCAACCTACATTTTAGCTTTGGGTTTATCTGAAACCTTGACCACCCTGAGAAGAGAAGAAGGGTCATAAATTTCTAAGGATGTAAAATGATATGAAACAGGACGTACAGTTTCCCTGTGTTCCCACCACTGAAAAGTAGCGGCAGAGCTTTTGGTGCCTGCTCGATCCCACCCTCAACTATGTGGAACCTGCGCTTTATTGAGCCATCAATCAGGCCAGCAGACAGTTCTTCGATCGCTTCAGGATACCGCGAAGCATAATCGAAACTGTGAAAATCTTATAAATGAATGAAGGCGGAGGGGAGCGCAAAGCAGACGTACACGATGAAGCCTTGTATCTTGGCACGTTGAGAGATCAAAGTAAGATAGTTCTGAAGGCCACGCGGCTTGGTTGCGTCTGAAGGAAGGTTAATTATACGACGATAGAATACAGATGGTGCACATACTATACTGCGAGATGGCGCCTGTAGAAAACAGCCTAGTGAGAATAGCAATATAAAAACCGCTGTCGAATACAGACCACAAAGCGCGATTCTTGCGTTCTGAGCTAGCCTGGTAAGAACCATGTCTAATATATCGCCTTCATATCATACGAGGTTAATGTATGCTACCGGGTAACAAAGCCGAGCCCAAGCTCACCTCCAACGTTGTCAAAGAACACATTAATGTACCCAATCTTCTTGAAGTCCTCTCGGAACGTAGGACTCTTATAGTTGAACGCCCCATCGACACCAAGTTCATTCACGAGCCAGTCACATTTGTCAGACGAGCCAGCAATTCCGTAAACCTTGGCACCAGCACGCTTGCCCAATTGGCAAGCTATTGCGCCAACAGAGCCAGCTGCCCCTGAGACAACCAAGATATCTCCTTTCTTAACTTCTGCGACATTTTTCAGGCCCTACGACGTGGTCAGAGAAAGGAAGATGGACAATGGATGAACAACTCACAAAGTAAGCTGTCAAGCCTGTAGAGCATCACGCAGGGTCAATACATCGTCTTGCAAGAATCGGATAAAGAACTTTACCGGATGAACCCAATGTGTTCAAGAAGTCCAGAGCCTGGACACCTCGAGGGATGCTGCATAAGACACGCTCAGTAGATATTCTCGAAAGAAAATGCTGTCGTACGTGAGCTTCTCGATTATCTTTTCCTTCACAACAGCATATTCGGTCATTCCTTCACACGAAGCTCAACAATAGGTTCATGAGGACATGGCAGTCAGCATACCCCAGGGCCCGCTAACCGTGTCTCCAACTGATAGGGAAGTCCCTGGCCCTGCCTCGACAACAACACCAAGGCCGTTTGCACGCATTACCTGCACCAGCGTTATGGAACATACTCTTTGAATGAGAGACTGTGACGGCGTACCTCTCCAATCTTGACAGGAGGCAAGTAGCTCCGTGCATCCCTGACGTAGCCACGCATTGCGGGATCCAAAGACAGCCATGTACACTGCACCAAGACTTCTCCTTGTCCAGGCTTCAGGTTGAATGGCAAGATTTCCGTACGGAAGGTATTAGGCTCGAAGTCTCCGATTGGGCGCTCATTAAGAACAATTTGCTTGAATTGTTTCGGCGTCGACATAGTCAGGGAGAGACCAGAGTGGTGGTGGAACAAGCAGCTCACGCGTCGTTGTGCCTAAATATGCATTTGGGAACATGAGACTTAGTTGCTCCGGTACGGAAATTCCACCGGTTCATCTAACCTTGGCCTGACTAAAACCATTTGCTTGCTCCATTTGTACAGCTTTGTGAGAGGGGTTCGAGATTGTAACAGTACACTCATAGTACAATCCATATATTATTTCTGTGATTTTATCTTAAGTCTGTACACGCCTACTCCGAATTCGAACCAGTGATCATAATGATCGCTTTCTTTCCAGCATCTGATTTCAGATCGGGAAAACTGGCAATATATGTATACTCGTGACAAAGACAAGATATATAAGACCAAAGAAAGTTCCCCTACGCTGGGGCCTACGTCGTCTTTCTTCGCTTCTTGCGTGGCGCGTCGACTTCGTCCTCGTCGGCTTTGTCTTCGTTGCCCTCCCCGTCCTCCTCGTCCTGACTGTCGCCCCCCTTGAGGCCCTTCATTTTTCGTGTCTGCAGCTTGTTCAAATCTTGCTTTCCGACGTGCACGCGTCCTCTCAAGTCGCCCATCTCGTCGACCTCCAAATTCTTCTTCTTCTTCCCCAACCCCTTTTCGATGTCCGTCTTTTTTAACTTGGGGCGCTTCATCGCCTGCTTGAGGAGTTCCGAATCGGCAGCCTGGTGACGACGCAGAGATAGATCGAGATTCGGCCCCATTGGTGTCAATTCAATGCGTGGAATACGTGTACCGGAACTGAGCAGGCGAGTTGTATACGTGCGTATGTGAATTTTTGGGAGCGATGAAATGTCCTCGGGGGTCGGGTGTTGGTTAGGGTACATGTTCACTGTAGCGTTGTTGAGCGAGGCGGGCGTTGGCGCACAACTCACGCTGATGACATGCTCAAGACCCGGGAGACATATTGAGTCGACCACTTCGCCGTTGAAGAAGTCCAGCAGCATGGATTTTGCCTGGACATAGCGGGGATGGGTATCGAAAAGTTCAGAGGCAAAATGCATCAGTGGTTTATGTCCTGGGGTAGACTTCGGAGTCTTGATACAAATTGTCAACGTCATCATAGAAGCTACTAGAACTACGAGGACGCACCTTAAAGCTATCCATTCCAGCCCAACTGTCCACTCCAACTTCCATCATGTCGAGGACTTGATTGTCATACATCCGGACGAAAGTCAAGCCATTTGGTCGCTTTTTTGTGGTCTGTCCTATGAGGAACAACGATGCATCATTCTTGTTCGCCCAAAACTCTAGAGACGATATTGATGTGGTGGTAGAGTCAAATGGGTGGATCGTATTTTTCTTTGAAAAAGATATCGCGTTCGGGCGTTTCAAGGCCATCTAGGTTTTGGCTAAGTACTTCGCATGCAAACTTAGTAGTGGTTTATCATACCAGATCCTTCATGACGGGATTTAGTGTTTCACCAGTGTGTGTTCCCTTCACAAAGATTGCTATTCGAGCATCCTCAACCTCTTTGGGCAGGCGAGCGTCCATGGCGCGTTTGGAGCGAGCATTTTTTGGTTTTCTAAAAAATCAAACGGTCAGTGTTGGCGCTGGAGTGTATCCGATAGACCCACACTGTTCGTAACATTTTGGAGGATGTTGATCGAAGGAGGACGGTCGCCGGCTGAACAAAAAAAACTCGGCACGTGGTCATAGTGACACTCTCATGTGATCCCAAGGTGGCTGTGTCGCACTCACGTTGACATGTAGACACCTATGTAACAACAATATATGCAACTCTTAGAACCGAAGGTTGAGAGGGAGGTAGTGCGTCCGCAGAATACGCTACTTATTCAACTTTTCTAATCAATATTTTAAGAACAAAGTCCAGGATTCTGCCGGTCAGTAGGATCCTGTGGAATCCACCCCCCCTGTAGACCCATCCGATAGCTCCATTCATCCGCATTTTCTGCCTGCAATTAAGGTTCATTTAATGGATCGTCTTACTACGGACGTTTGAAAACGTACCTTCCATGTCCAGAACACCCATCCAGAGACATTCTCTCCGATCTCAACTTGGACCTCCCAATATCTGGCCACATTGATCATTTCCGCCAGAAGGTCTTAAAGAATGTACCCACTTTCTCAGGAATGCTTTATACGAGCTTGAAAACCCGGAGTAGCTGCCAGTGAAATTTGTGCATGACCCGTGATATTGGGAGTTTTCAGCGGACCAAGTCCCATCCCAGCGGGCACCAACTCCTCTACCATTGAGCCACTTGGCACAGTCAGTCATTGCATTAGACCATTCGCCAATGATAGTCCATATATTCGAGGACTTGTAAGCGTAGAGACTGTCGGAATATGTGCATGCGAACTAGATCATAGTACTGGTAAGTTCGATTCGGTAGTCCCCATGTATGTCATTCCTCACATCTATATGTTGATCCATTGAGCGATTGAGTTCTAGGTCACTGAATATTTGATATTCGTGCTTGATGGTGTTCACAATCAGTGGTTGTAGGATGAATGGGCGGGCTTTCGTACAAAATCCATGATGACCCCTTGAGCTCTCGGATAGTTTAGAAAGCCGGACCATTTCTAAATGCGAAAATTTCAGAAAATTAGAGTTAGTTGCACTGAAGGCATACCTGTACCCCGAGAAATGCATCCCCGATCATGACTTTGATCCCAGCTCCGCCAGCTTCCCTCACAGCATCATATCCATCTAGCCAGAATTGCGCTATTACTTGTGCCCAATCATCGCCACGAAAACCTGCAGGTTCATTGAGAAGTTCTATTACATCTACCAATCCGCCGATATTTTTCACGATGAAGCG
The DNA here is from genome assembly GCA_018855915.1 of Tephrocybe sp. NHM501043. NCBI lineage: Eukaryota > Fungi > Basidiomycota > Agaricomycetes > Agaricales > Lyophyllaceae > Tephrocybe > Tephrocybe sp. NHM501043. The sequence goes on from JABCKO010023784.1 coordinate 10,163, forward strand.
GAGCGTGTCAATTGTTCGAGATACATTGGCAGGATTGAGAGCCCACACAGGGCTTGAGGTACGCTGTCCAGAGTTATCATAGCCGTTCTGAGATCCAGGAGCACCGTGGATATCGAGAATCACATTGATAGAATGCTTCTTTGCCCAGTTAAGCCCCTTCAAAAGGTACGGCCATGCCCCTGGTGTATATGGAGCTACACTGGTAGGGCCGTCGGTATCAGAGGAGGTGAGAGGTACGGACCAATACCCTAGGGGTATCCTTGAATCTTGTCTTCAATTTGAGGAGATTCAACAAGATTCAAGATGAACTGACCGAACATGATTCAATCCCGCAGCGTTAATGGCCACAAAGTCTTCTTCTATTATCCACTTGTTATTGACTGCTGATTAGTAAATGGACGACATTCGAGAGGCTTCTGACACACAGTATCCCAATGTTGCTGAAGGATATTTGAAGCAGTTTCCGAATCAAGAAGTTGACCCATAGTATATTCATCTATGATGGCGTCATTGTTAGTGTTCTCGAAAACGCTAGGAGTTATCCATGGCTAGTAGTTTGTCAGGAGTGTATGAACAGAAGCGATAAACAAAAAATTCACTTCCAAAACAAGCCACCCTCCACTGTCAGTATAGAATCAGGGTGACAATAGACTTGAACGGATGGTCCAAACATACAGATTTACACCCCGAATTTTGTCACTATCGTAATCAAAGGCCGTGGCGGTAGGCGCTGCAACACTAGCGGCCGAACTCGAGCGAGAAGCAGAAGGAGTCGCAGATGTGTGGCCGCTAGTGTTTGAGGAAGAGGTGGCAGGGTCACCTGACGAAGCCAATTTTTTGGGAAGGACTTTGAGATGACATTGATGTGCAGCTTGGACAAGAAAGAATCCTGGCCCAGGGGAAAGGGCAGCTTGATAGAACAGCGCAAGCCCGAAGGGAAACAAGCGCATGAGCGAGGGTGTGGAACGATTGAGAGAGCTTAAAGGGCATGAAGCGGTATATTAATATATGGTTGACTGGACACATGGTCGTGGTCTGGCGAGGATCAAACCAATCAAAACTGCGCTCTGTTTGGAGCTGCACAGACACGAGGCAAGCATTAAGTATGGAGAAGGGGATAGTTCTAGTCTCATGCCAGAATGCCCCACGATGCATGGTCGTAGCTAAGCCAAGCTGTCTGCGTATATCCTTTGCAAACCAATCTTAGCATTAAAGGCGATTGTTGTGACAGGTGGCCTTGGCAGTGGAAGTAGAAGGCAGTCAGAAAAAAGAGGATCATTTGAAGTTCACCAGAAAGTTTGATGAACTTACACATAATTTCATTCCTGAAGATCGCAGCTTGGTCGTGGAGTTTCTCGTCAAGCGAGCTACATAAACACTGAGGGTTTGTCGTGAAAATTATGCAAAATATAGGTAATAGCGGTCCATGGAGTGAAAGTGAGAGTGACGAATCCTGCCATGTATAGATGTGGGTCAACATTCAAGTTCATGGTGTCTTGTGAAGCTTTGTTAGGCAGTAATTGCATAATGGACCCCACTGGGCTTGTGTTCTGCTTTTGCCGTTGGTGGCTGTAGTTCCATGACATTCTGGAACTCAATGATACTCTGCCTGCTCTGGCGTCGGGCTTTCTGCTGGGCTTTCTGAAGCCTCCTGTGGTTTGCCAGCGTGTTACCGTATTCTAGGGATGCCGGGGGAACGACTGTTGGGTACAAAATAAATCAGCAATGACAATGAAAAGACACATGCTTCGAGACTGGCCTCTATCCGAGTCGGTGAGGAAAAATTCGTAGAGGAATGCGCCAAGTAGCGTTGCTGGAATGTTCGTAAGTGCAGCAACAGCTGCATAATTACCTCCAGCAGCTATATAGTATATCGTCAAAAACAAATTTTCTATAGGTGTAGAAACTACATGCCTTGCCTGCCCCACATTGTCATAGCCAGCATGCGTCCACCAATATCACGAGCCGAATTGAGGGCAACTGTAATGTGTCATCATCAGAAAGGCGTTTATCAAAATAGTCGATGCACTTGCTCCCAGGAGTGGCAAAGCCCCAGATAGCGACTGCACTGTTTGATTTTGTCAGATTATAGGAAGGCCGGATCGGGTTGACGTACTAGGCCAGAGCCACAAAGATAGGCGACACGACTGGAGGTATTAGGGCGTTCGTTGGGTCAATGGCGGCAAATAGGATAAGCCCGATAAGTGTGTCCTGGTATATATGAGCATTTGAATGAGCGGCCAGATATTGCTAGGGACTCACTGTAACGAATTCATTTAGGAACACTCTGGGTATGGTCTGGCCAGGCAAGAGATAAAGCCCGAATATTCCAGCAGGGCCATTGGGGGTAAACTGCAGCGTGTCGAGTGTCCCTGCTGTACGGAGGGTGGCCTCGGATAGGTCAAGCAAAACCTTCCACTCCGTGTAGATTACCAGGCACGCTAGATATGCTCCTACGATTTGCGCAAAAATATACCTAAGACATAATTAGTTCGCCTCGACTCGCAGCAAATAGTGTAATCACCTGAGCCCTTTTAAAGGTGGAAAGCCTTTGAATACGACGTAGGAAATGGTGATGCATGGGTTGAAGTGACCTCCAGACGTGGCGCCACATACACCAATAGCAAAGAGAATGCCGAAGGCATACGCAAAGCCAATCTGCGTCAAAGCTTGAATTTCTATGTCAGCCCTGAAGGTGATTTCAAATACAATTATGCTCACAAGAAAGTGGCTGGTTGATGATGTTCCCTACGACATAGCCTGCCACTGAACTGAGGCCTGTTCAAAGGATCAATATGGTCACCGGAAAGCCGCGATCGCGTAAGTTGAAGCATGCCTGCATAAACGTAGAAAAAGACGCCCAGCTACAAAAACAGTTAGTCTCCAACCAGCTTCTGCCATAGGTTTGCCGACGTTACCGTTTCAGCGAACATCTCAATCAACCAATGAATCTCCTTCTTATTCCTCTGCTTCTCCCAAATCGTGAAAAATCTTGGTCTCACTTGAATGTCTCGCAGGTGAATGGCCGGAGCTGACATCCCGAGAGCTGGGGATGGGGATGATATGCGGAAGGAGGCGGAAGCAGCTGTCTTTTGCAGTTTTATACATACCCCGCTCCGAGGAAGCCTCACGATCCCATCATAGTTGTGGGCGGTAACCGTTTGAAGACGACAGATCAAGGAACATAGTCGCGGGCGGTTGTGAAATACATTGCTACAGACCGAAGGATTACTCAGTCCTGCCCAAATGGGAATGTGGAGTTAGCATTTTCTACATGAGTGCCGCAACGTTGACACACCTTCTGTCAAGTGAAGTCTTTTGGTGTCTTTAATGGGGATACTGCTCGAAAAATCAAAATGTAAGTGGAGAAGGCTTATCTCAATCTCAACGCACAAAACATTGCACCAACGAGCTCATAAGTCGGCCTTGATATGATATCCTGTGAAATTGTCAGAATGTGAAACATAGCACATATGTTAGAGGCCCCCATGCGATATCCAATAATCATCTCAGATGCCTTCTCAGTGAGTTGGAAAATCGGCGGAATGGCTTTGATGGTGGTAACACACAGAAAGTAATATATTATACTCAGAGTCGAAAAGAAGTAGGAGGAGACGAGTGCCGTTGAGTAACGCGTGTGAGCACAGCACTCCTATCCATCAAGTCTCTGCATCAGAACCCAAGTTCGACATTCGGAACCATGAGCGAAATAACTTCATCGAACCCGGGTACACCCAATAACAGAAACATGTGAGGCTGCTGCCAGTTAGAGGGAGAACGACTAGTTTTTGCAGTATTAATGCATAGCAAACTTCAAGCTGACCCCAAGTAAAACCATGTTCAATAAAGCTGTTTTGTCAGGTTGATGGTTCCAGTAGCATCAAACAGGAGCTATCAGGAGCTATCTGTTCCCTGTTGCAGAGGTCTACCAGATGACGCAATCAACCTTCCACTATGAAGGGAAATTTAAGCAAGCCGAATGAGAACATCGATTGACCACAACAAAATGGCAATCCTGTCTTCCTTTCATTCCTCACGTCGATTCTTGTGAACCAGTCATTCATTGCTGTTCGATAATAACATTGCAATCCCGATGGTCTCATTCGTCTTCGTAACCCTGTACTGGTCTCCGTGCGCGATTTGGGACTACAGACAATGAGTCCAACGTATGGAGGCATACGAAAGACATATAACGTACCAGGGTATGATGTTGGAACGAATTCGGCCGGTCGGTAGCCCAAACGCTCGCGAATGGGAGGTACTCCGATGGCTATGACTGGGCCAATTGCACCAATGACACATGAATAAAAGATGACTGTGTTTTCATGGGCCTGACGTTGCTTTGGTGCAGAATAAGCATGTATCTTCATGAATTTCATATTTCACTTACCAGGTAACGGTACGTCGAACGGAATGGGGAGAGTAGAGACGCCATGACAGTTCGAAGTGGCGGAAGCGACAGGAAACAAAGTTGGACAACACTTGCAAACGTTCAAATCACGTAAGCACCACCACCTCTCCCCTCAACATGTCGATGGAAGAGAGCATCAGCTTGGAAGAGACCAATAAGATCCGTATTTCACTTGGTCTCAAACCTCTTTCTGAAGATGCTCCTGCTGGCACCGACAAGGATAAACAGGCGGAGGATAATTATGCAAAGAGGCGGGAGCTGGAAAGCAAGGAGCGCGAGTCAAAGTACATATCCTTTAAGTCGTTATTCTTTCCGAATAGAACACACTGACGCCTCATTTTCTACAGAAAAATACAAGATCGTATAGCAAAGTGAGTAACTTTCTTAAATTGTACTTGCAGTCACTTCCATTTCTGTCCACGGGCACTTCAGGCCCACGACCACCTAAATGTGACCAAGAGAGCACCATTGCTCATGTGTCGTTCGATAGGGTACGGAATCGCAAAGAGCTCAATGCGTCGCTCAAAGGTGCGACACTTGGGGATGCAGATGCCGACACCGACGACACGCTAAAGTGGATCAAGAGAAGCAAAAAGAAAGAGAAGGAGCTTGCGAGAAAGAGGCAGGAGGAACTGGAGAGCATGGACAAGGCATTCCAGGAGGAATATACCGAACGTGCGTCATACGAACTCCTCAGTAAGCCTCGTATTAATGCTATATAAATTAGGCGATCTTGAAGGGCTTAAGGTCAGCCATGACTTCGACGAGATGGACGAAGGAGAAGCTCGCATACTCACCTTGAAAGACAGTCGAATCCTCGACAACGAAGGTACGGCTTATTATACTTAGTTTATTCATCTAATGACTTATTGCATTTCTTAGAGGATGAGCTGCAGAACGTCGAAATGGCAGAGGCCGAACGCACGAAGAAAAATAATGAACTGAAAATTAAGAAGCGAGACTACACCGGATATGACGATGACGAGTTTGTTGAAGGAAACCAAGGCATGAAGCGCTCGGTGTTGGCAAAATATGATGAGGATATCAATGGCGCCCAAGAAACCGTGTGTCTCTCGGTCTATGTCTGTTGCTCAGTGTCTAACATCTAGAACAGGGCTTCCGGTTAGGCAGCTCAGTCGTTTCAACAAAGACAAAACAGGAGGAACAGAAACATCAGGCAGCTGCTTCAGTCAATAAGTCGCTTCTGTCCATCGACTATACCAGTCAGTGGTACCGCCTTTATTTGGTATATTGAACTGACTCTTTCTCACAGAAAACTTGGAGATGACTGACTATCTGAAAGAGGGTGATGTCGGATTCAAGAAACCCAAGGTTGGTAGAATCCTTGCCTCCGTTAATACCCGTACTAAATTGTATTGGTTTTATCAGACCAAGAAGAAACGCCCATCTCGCCGTGTTGCCGAGAGTGAACCCGTTCTAGATGATCAAATGGACGTGGATCAGAAACCCATCGTTCCACGAGTGAGGGACCTCGACACCAATTTCGTTGACGATGATGATCTGCAAGCTGCATTAGCGCGGTCACGGAAAGCCAAACTGCATAAAGCAAAAAAGCTGACTCCCGAGCAGCTGGCAGCAAAAAGTAAGGAGTGTATATTGTTCAAATGCCATGAACGTTCTAACTATTGTGAGCAGTTGCTGAGCAGAGGGCACGCGATGCGGAGGAAGCGACAGTGGTTATCAAGGTCGAATCTGACAAGGAAGATGATAACGAATCAAAGGGCCTTACTTTTGACGACACCTCCGAATTTGTGCGCGCTGTCGGAGTTAATCCTGTGGTCAAGGCAGAGCCCAAGGATGTCTCAATAGCCCAGCCTCTACAAGTCAAACAACGTTCACCCTCACGAGACGTGTCGATGGCTCCCGGTGATCAGGTGATGGAGGAAGTTGAGGCAGGCGAGGTTACCGTGAAGGAAGAAGATGAGGAGGAGGACGAAATGGCCATTCTGAACGCCATCGAGAACGCCATCCGCGCAACGGAGGTTGAAGAGAGCTTTCAGCAGGTGAAGCAGGAAGATGGTGGCATGGGCGGCACCTCGGCAGAGCAGACGTTCAGTTCAGGCATGGCGTCCACACTCAATATTCTACGGCAACAGGGCATTCTCGCTGCGCCTGCTGCAGATCAGCAGGAACGTGAGAAGACACAGCTGCAGCGCGATGTTTGGCTAGCAGAACAGCGTCGTCGTGTAACTCAGCGTGAGCTAGAGAAACTACAATCGCGTGGCGGAAACAAGGACCAGGCGCAACGAGAGTATGAGAACCGGATGCGGGAACAGCAGGAGGCGCGTGACAACTTGGAGGCGTTCAAGAACTATAAGCCTGATGTGAACATCGTGTATTATGATGAGTTCGGTCGCGCGTTGACGCCAAAGGAAGCGTGGAAGGCGCTGTCGCACAAGTTCCACGGGAAAGGGTCTGGGAAGGCGAAGACCGAGAAGAGGTTGAAGAAGATCGCAGAAGAGCAGAAACAGGCTGCTATGACGAGCGGCGATACGCCACTCAGCATGAACAGTGCGTTCCAGCAACGACAGCAGAAAGCGGGACAGGCACATTTCGTGTTATCCGTCGGGAACAGAGGGTACGTCTTCCCCCAATTTCGCAACGTGGGGCTCAAGCTGATCATTACTTGTATATAGTGCTGTCCCACAAGCTGCTGACTTCCTCGATGCCCAGCCACTATCGAAAGGCAAGACCGAAAAGACCAAGAAGAAGAAAGAAGGCAAAGGCGCCCAGCAAGTCGCCGACACCGGATTCATGACCGTACCCGCGCCCCAAGCACACTCGCTAACGCTGGCAAATGGCGGTGATAGTCCCGCGCCCTCAGGCTTCTCCCCGATTGTGTCACACAGCAACTCAGCGTCACCTGCCCCACGGCCTGGGTTCTCGAGAATATCATCTGCGGTGGATACACCGACATCGCAGAGCGGTACGCCGGTGCCAGCAGAGCGGTCCAAGGTCGCGTTCGGCTTTGGGACGAAGAGGAAGGCAGGGGAGGAAGCACTCGGCCCCCCGCCTCCGAAGAGGAGATGATAGGGTCTGGTTGCTTGTAAGTTATATATGATAGTGGGGTAATCGATAGATGCATACATGTACGGAATTTAGTTATGCTCGCCAGAGGATTGGCACAATAGGTTATTGAGATAATTAAAGCGTCCCGACGCTGACAAGTTTTAAATCTTTCGCCACCGCACAGCGATCCTTCTCCCTTCCCTTCCCGCTCTCAAATGCTGTGATTAGAGATGCTTGGCCTTCGTCGGTCCTGTGGTTAACCTCTGAAATCAGAACTTGCATGCATCAATGAACACCGACTGACCATTTCACAGTGTGTGCATTCTTGTCAAGGAGGAGTTTCACAGTCGTCCAAGAAAACCGGACTAATTTTGGGAACCCAAATGTCGGTTCCACAGATTCCTTTAGCCATGCTTGCGTCTTTGGATCTACGACGGGACACCCTGCGTGAGCAAATCACCACAATTGTAAACGCAGAACATGAGCCGCACCTGAGGGATATCCAGAACACGCCGGGGTCTCTGGCAGGCCCGAAGTGACCACTGAGCCATCCTCTGCAATGCTCTCCTCAAAGACCCATCCCTCCAGGCACGCGTCGCGGGTGACCTTGGCTGCAACACTCGCCGCACCTACGATCTTGAATTTTGAGTCTGCTTTGCTGGTCACCGTGAAATCTATGCCTGGGAATAGGCCTGAGAGGTATGCTTGATATGTCGTGGTTGTGCCTAGGGCGTCGACGTACACCTAGAGATGGGGGAGGATTGTAGTTATATGATGCTCTCAGAGGTAATGGTGGAGGCCTACTTCGGAGAGTTGGATGCCTTTGGCGAGGACCTCGCGGATGAGGAGGATAGTTGCGTCTTGGGATTGGACGTTGAGATTGATTGGTGGCCGGCGAAGCATGCCATTTGATATGGCTTGTGGGCTGGAGGGGGCATCGTATAGCTGTTTAGTTCAGGCGAGGGTGGATAGATACGTACCTGATAACGCGCACTGACCAAGCCAGGTTCTCAGGGTCCGAGTCGAGCGTGCTGAGTAGGCTCGAACGCACCTCCGACGTCAGCGTTTTCGAGTCTGCAAGACATAACCATGGAGTTATTATAAACAATATTAATCGACTGGCTCTTACCCGCAAACCCCAGCTGTTCGAGGTCTTCTTTGTAGGCCACTGGGCAATATGCGACGCCGTATACGAGAGGGCCGAGGACAGGACCACGGCCTGCCTCGTCGACGCCAAGGATGTATGGCCCAGGAGCGGTGGGGAGTTTGGAGTGGTAGGTGTATGAGTCGGAGAGCGGCGTGGAGGGGCCGGGTGTGGAGGGAATTTGTACATGCTCATCTGTGCCTGCCATGGTTGAGGCCAAGACGCGATGTTTACGCGTTGTTTGGTCGTTACCTCAACAGACTTTCCATAAACTTAGAGGTAAAGCTCAAGTTCATTCTGGACTGTTTTCTATAGCGAGAGTTTCGTGGGGAATGTAGAGTGTATGCTGCATGAATGGCAGCGGTCGGTATATGTGGCTGCTAGGACGGTTACAGGCTTATCGAGCATTCCTCTGAGCTACTTGGGCTTTCTGAGCTTCCATTGAGAGCACGACACTGAAACAAAATGCCTGTAATCTACAAGTGTCGGATTCTATTGAAACTTCTAGTTGACTTTGAGGAGCTAGTACATGCCAGATAAGAATGCTGTGATCCCAAACTGATACAATTGACCATGTCGAAACATGGACTGGCACTTGGAGGACGACAAGAGGTATTTACCGTGCAGAGCAGTGATGATTTACATACCATGAAACGGGGCAAACAAACGCAGAGATTTGATTCCGCGGTCCAGCTATTTTCGGCCGTGACTGAGGCTATAACGCTGACGGGACCCCGGAAGTCGTGCTCTGAGGCGAGGTCTGCTTTGGCGGCAAAGGGGGAAAAGGTTTGGTGTGAGGATGTATGCCAGTGCATTAGTCCGATGCAATTTGAAAGCAATTGCAAGCTTGCTGGTATGAGGGCAGACATGGGGCATGGAGTGTTAGGGGGCTGCGTCACATGGTAACAACACTGTCACACATCTGTGACACTGTAACACTGCCGACAAGAGTTGTACGTTGACCCAGCTTCGCCCTCTGCAGCGTCGCTTCAGCTTCAGCTGCCCTTCTGCTGCTCGCAGCCTTTGCTGTGCTCTGATATCCGCTCTTATTCTTTGTTTTTACTTCTGACAGGCTCTTTTCGAATAGCGACCAGCTTGCTATCACTCGGTGTATTCACTCTTGTGCCTGCACTTTTCGAGTCGTTTCTTATCCACATCCTTTGACGACAATGGCAACAGCATCACGACAACAAAAGCCTGCCAGGAAGGGGGGCCCAGAACCCGCTCGGTGAGCAGTATTTCTTTCGATGTAAGGTCGATCATTGCGCTTATTCTAGCCACAAGCCGCATGAATGCGTGGGCGGGAGGAGCTCGGGCTTCCCCTACGTTCACCCCTCCACCTTCCAACGTACCCCGTGCACAAGGAGCTGCCTCTCCAGCTCAAGGCAACTTTCCACCTTTGGCTCAGACCAATGGCGCTCGGGATCCTGCCCAAGACCGCGTCCTTCAATCATTATCTGGTCTGACTGTGCGTTCTCATTCTTTTGAGTCTACATTCTTTCCATACTGACTCTCATGGGCAGGGAACAACGGTCACTATCTCTACCAAGACTTCCCAGCGCTATGAGGGCGTCGTCGCATCCACCAGTGGCGAAGGTGACACCACTGGTGTTACACTCAAAGACGTCAAGGAAATCTCCAGCCCAGGAGCGCCACTCAAGGAACAAATTTTCATTGCTTCCACCAATATCGACAACTGGTTGTCAGGACCAGCTGATGCCAAACCCCCGAACGGCAATAGTGAGCTTGTCATCAGTCTGATCAACGTCTCCCGACAAGACTGATATATTTTCCCTTCTCCTTCAGCTTTCCGGACTGACACGGATATCAGTGCGAGAAAGGGCGGCCCCCGTGAAAGAGAGTTGCAACAGTGGTCAGCCGGCCCTGAGGTCGCACCCCCGACTGACGAGGATACGTTTGGCTCATCCACCAACACTTCGTGGGACCAGTTCGCTGTTAATGAGAAGCTTTTCGGCCTCAAGACAGACTTTGACGAGAATTTTTATACTACGAAGCTTGATCGCACTGCCGCGGACTTTAAAGAGAGAGAGCGCCATGCCCAGCGCATTGCCAATGAGATTATTGGTGTACGTAATTGCGTCGCTACCAACTTTTTCTTTCAAGCTCACCGGCCAACGAAGGCTACAACCAGTAACCCCCACATTGCTGAGGAGAGGAACCTCAATGTTGATGACAGCGGTGTAAATGAGGAAGACAAGTTGAGGTGTTTATGCGATGCGCACCGAAGACTTAACTTACCTTGGCTGCAGATACGGAGCTGTGGTCCGAGGAACCAATGCCTATGTTCCTCCCGGTGCAAGGAAACCAGGCGTGTTGCCTCCGCCTGCCAACAACGCGACTGTGGCCCCGCCCGCGACTGCGGATGTCCCCAAACTTTCTGTCAATGGCCCGGACGGTGTTACCCTCCCATCCCAGACACAGTCACCATCGTCTTCCAAGGCTCCCTCTCCGGCTCCCAACAAGGTTAGCTGTGGCTTGCCAATTGACAACGCGGCTGAGCTGACATTGTCGAATAGCAACCCGCTGACGCCCTCCCAGCCTTCCGGGACTTCGTTACGAATGAGAAGCAGCGCCTTAGCCAGAAGCGACAGGCGCTTGTCAAGAACGAGATGGATAAACGGATGGCAGAACTTGTCAAGTTCAGTCAGAGCTTCAAGGTTCGCATTCGTGACATACCTTGCGCGTCTTAACGACCTGACACTACGTATCAGCTCAACAAACCTATTCCTGATGACCTTGTTCCCATTCTCGCTAAGGACGAAGAAAAACAGCGTGCCATCCGTGAGAAGGCGTCTAAAGATGCAGCTTCAAGCCAGGCACGGACCATTGGAGCTACCGCCCCAGCCAACGCGGCTCGTGGCACACAAGTTGCCGCTGCCAAAATCAGTGTTACCACGCGTCCCTCACCCCCCACTGCCTCCAAGACCGCCACCAACCCTGTTGCCGCCCCCAGCTCCGCAGCGGTGAAGACTGTTTCCACTGTCAAGTCGAATATTTCCGAGACGGGCTTGAAGAAGCCCACCATGGTCATCCAGTCCATCCCACCTTTCAAGGGCGACAAGTCTCGTACGCCTGCACCGGCATCTACCACTACAAACGGCACGCCCTCCACCTCGAACGGTGCAGCCGCGCCACCCAACGCGAGTACGAACGGACCGATGTCACCTGCAGCTGCGAACAGGCTGAACGTCAATGCGTCGTCCTTTAGGCCCAACGTCAAGGCAAATGCCTTCACTCCTGTGATTTTATTGCCCTTCAGTGCTGACATATGAGTGTGCTCTGATCTTTTATCTTATAGGGTGGACAGAACACCACCACCACTGCTGCTGCTGCTACTGCGTCCGCTTCGGCCTCACCCAAGCCCAGGCCTGAAACAGTGAGACACGTGTTGAGTAAGTTGTCGTCAGGTCACTGACTGAGTTGCGCGTAGGCGCCCAACCCATTCTTCGGCACACGGCCTATCAAGAAGAGCCCTCCTGTGAATATCAAGGATGACTTCAATCCGTTCAAGCATGGTAATGGCAAGCTTGCCGAACCATCGTCAATCAGTGAGCTTTTACATCTACTATCCTTCTGCACTGAAGCCTTGAAGCTAATGGTTCTGGTGTAGCCGCACTGTGGCCATACAATGGCAAACGCTATATTCAGATGTTCCCGCCTCCTCAACACCCTCCTCACCAACAGCAGCCCCACGCCATGCCTGCGCCTGGCCCACAACCGATCTCTCCTCCATCTTACGAAGAGGACTCCGCTGCTCAAGCTGCCGCCCGTGGATACGTTTACGCATATCCTCCATATGGTTATCCTGGACAAGTGCGTCTCTATCGTACCCTAGCGTGATCGGCCTTTTGACTTTACAATTCTTAGCCCATGATGCCTGGAATGGCTCCGCCAGGTCCACCGGGTGCTTACATGCCCGGCCCCTACATGCAGCCCATGCAGTATCCTCCTGGAATGCCCCCTCCAAATGGTTAGTTCCTCTTGTGGCTTGCTGGTTTTCTGCTTCTAAAAACTTACCATTCAGTAGCGATGTACACGCCTGCGATGGGCCAGATGCCACGTATGTTTTCCAGCCTCCCCGTGACAATTTTTGTTTTACTTATAACGATTGTGGGCATACAGCGCAAGCCTACATGCCTCCGCCCCCTGGCCCTCCCTACCCCCCACCTAACACCGCTGGTCCACGGCCGCCTTCGACCCCCATGCCTGGCCACGTCCATCAATACTATCATCAGAGCCCACAACGTATGATGATTTGCTTTTGACTGACACCTTGGCTTTTGTTGACATTGCCCCTCCCACACAGTTCAGCACGCTGTGCCCTACCACATGATGATGCCCCCTCCGCCAAACGTCCCCCAGCACCCGTATGAAGGTGGCCCCGCACCACCTGTGCAGATGGGCGGACATGCTTGATCTGGTTGGTGGTCCCCCTCTATCAGTGTATCATGGGCAGCGCGGGGGAAGTCGAAGTGGTGTTGGTAAGACTCAGCACTTTAAATACCTTGTCTCGGAGTCTGCTTTGAATACACCACTATTCACTTCACGGAGCACGAAACACCTTGTTATTACATTCTAAGTTGACCCCCTCTCTCGCCTCATGAGTTTGGTTCTCCTTGCTTCTACAACCCCATTAATATTATAGGTATGGATAACGACTATTGGGTATTGTAAGTGTAGTCAGAACAGGGTAAAGTTAGTATATGTATGGGTAAAACTGAACAACGCTAAAGATTTCAACCTGAGGCTGTATAGCACGAAACCTCTACCTTTTTCAACAAACCCTTCAAGGTGCCACTGGCCCGATTGCAATTCGCCTGAAGCCATCCTTCCATCTCGCCCCGTAGAGCTCCAAGTTCTTCCGTTAGAGGGAGTTGTCCGTCAGGTCGTACTGTGGATGAATTGAGCAGGCTGTCAAACAGTCGGTTCCAAATGTCCGTTTGCCAATATCTCTTCAACGGGGTGCTAATTTTGCGTCGCCCAGAGGAAGAGTCCACTGAGTTTGCATTGATGTACTTTCCAAAAAGCATGCAATAAATGATTCCCGTGAGACCGAAGTAGTCGGTCTGGAATGTCCATGGTCGATTTTCACGAGCCTCGAAGCAGTCCCGGTCGTCCGTTGGCCAGTCTGCGATGAATTGCTGGCCAGAAGGAAATAGCCTTGTATCGATGGTGCGTCCAAAGTCGATGACATTGAGGCCCTTGTGGCTCCATCCCCCGTCTCCAGATGGCGAATAGGAGCTCGACCATGCAGACGCGCCACCTGGGACATCCTCAAGACGAAGGAGACAGTTATCAATCTTCAAATCTCCGTGGATAAAACCAACTTTGTGCATGGCTTCCAGGAGCCGAAGTAGTTCAACAGTGAAGAAGATGACCAATAGCTCATCCAGGCAAGCACCCTGTTGTGATACACCCGCGGCTCCAGCGTTATTTACGATACTAAGGAGTGTGCCCTGTGGACAAAAGTCCAGGATGAGGAAGCTCTCGTCACGGAACACGTAGAGTGCGTGTGGCAAAATGACGGATTGTCGAAGAGGTATTGGAAGGGCGGAATGCACCCTTCGGAGGACATGGTACTCCCAGATGTTGCGAGGCTTTACCACCTTTAAGGCAACCATCGACATGTTTTCCTCGTCAAACTCATCGTCAACGTCGTCGTCGAGGTCTTCATCACCCGTTCCTACATCCCGTGCCTTGAAAACAGCTCCGAATCCTCCCTCTCCCAACTTTTCCGAGACATTGAATTTGTGCCCTTCAAGCTGCAACGAAAAGCAAGCCGAATTGTCCAAAATGCCTGTATTTCCTGAGCCGCTCGTTTTACGGGCCTTCTTTGCAAACTTCTGTAGTGCATCAAGGTGATTGGATTCTCGGTCTCGTAGGTCATAAAAGTGGGGATCTGAGGGTATCCGCGACAGGAGATTTGTGATAATGGGTGGGTCGAAAGGATTGCATGGGTTCGGAGGCTTGAATCGAGAACTGAGAGTCAGAGAATCCCCTAGGCTGAGAGCGCCAGTCTTTTCTTCAATGATCGCCACACCTGGAGAATCCCTCGGAGGAAGGTAAGCAGATAGGCGCAGAGGCTCCAGAGGTTCATTGCCTTCCTCTTCTCCATCCTCCTCCCTTAATTCATCTGCGAGCTGTCGTGCCACGACAGCTGCCCCATGCTCATCCCGTTGCTGAAAAGTGAAGACATTTCCAAGTCGCTCGCTTGGGGTTGCGGAACCTCGCGTGCTTGTTGTGAATTCGAACGTTCGTTCCGTGATAGGCGTCATGACATTGAACCGCCCGAACCTTCCACCCAATGGTATCTCTTGGTGGTAGGAGTCACCCTCTTCAAATCCAGCATCTGGAGGAGCTTCAAGAGGCGCCTCATACTGCACCTGTTGAGCCTCATCGTCGACATAAAAATCTTCGTCGTCGTCGTCGTCGTATTGGCTGGGTTCTTGCGACTCGTCGACACTGTCCTCTACCTCGATTACTGCGACCTTCCCTAGAGGCTGGGCTTGCGGAGGCTGCGGAGCTACCGATTCCGGCTGTGGGTCTACAAACGGCGTGAAAGCAGGTGTCACATCTCTAAAGGGAGTGAAGGCAGACTGTGAACCTAATGACGAGGATGTTGTCAACCCGACGGCTGGAATTCTAGGAGTGAATACGTTTTCGGCCTGATCAGGAGGCCGGCTGAACACCTTAAAAGGCGTTTTTGCATTTTCGTCAACGAAGGGAGAGAAGGTGCGGACAAGGTCTTCTGAAGGTGACGGGAGATCATGGTGTGATTTAGCTCGTTCGTGGGCTGGTCGTTTTGGTTGTGGCTTTCCATGTGCTTCGGTGAAAGCATCGCGAAACGGTGCAAGCTTGGGTTGGGCTGGAGTAAACACCTTCGATGAAAACACGTTCTCCGAACTTGTCGTTTCTGGTGCACCTAGACCAAGCCCAGGATTTGCAGAGGAATTTTTGGCAGACAAACCAGGTCGAGGAGTTACGAGTGAAGCCTTGTTCTCATCCACAAAAGGGGTGAACTGTGAGAAGGCGATGTTAGTTTTTAGTCAGTAATATGTTCTGGTCATTACTTACCTTGACTGAAGGGGTGCGGCTGGATTGTGCATTCTCATCAACGAATGGACGAAAAGCTTTTCAGGAGTTAGAACATAGTGGAAACAACGCAGCCGGGTATGACAAACCTGCTGTGGGAGTTTTGGTATTCTCCTCGTTGGTAACGGCTGGAGTTCGTGGAGTCAGACCGACGGAGGATGGCCTGACTTGCTTCAGTGGGGCATGTTTGCTTCCGGGGAGCGTCATCATAGTCCTGTCCGGAGAATTATACATCCCAAAGACGTCTTCAAGGGCAGCTCTCGTGTTGATGGTGACGGTCGGTTCAGCCCCACCCAAGACGCTCCTCCTGCGTGCTCCAAACGTTGACTTTGAGCCGTCGTCATTGAAGTCAACGGGCATTGAGATCGACTCTGATGAAACATCGGCAGGATAGTGGAAAGACTCTGGTGGTGGCGGGGGCCATTTCTTCCCAAGGAGTCCCATAGATCGTGTCCTAGCTTCTTGGATACTAAACTCGCCGCCTTGCCTGGTGAATAACAAAGATAAATTGAAGCGGTAGTTTTCTGGGCGTTTGCCGGGGTCGGGTGGAGCGAGCATGAGGGCATACCGATCCTCCGCGGTTCCACTGGTGTTGAGTGTCCCACGCGTCAGAGTTGATGACGAGGAGGTAGGCACCGATTGGGCTTGACTGCCTTGACGTTTTGGCAGGCCACGTCGAGGCCGATCAGCGTTCGTGGAGGGATTCCGGCTCTGAAATTCTTGATATCGTTTCCTCAGTCGCTCAAGTGGCCGTGCTTGTCGTCTGATCCCTTGACGATATATGACTTCGGCGTCTTTCTGACTGCGAACGAAGTCAGTGAAACTACAAAGAGCGAGAAGAATCAAGCAAACCTTCCACCAGCCTCAAGTAAAGATGCGTACCCTTCGTACAGAATGGCAAAGGATGTCCCGATCTCGCTGGCGAGCAAATTCGCGTAGATGTCGATAGCAGCAGGACGGTCAACCTGCCCCGCGTACAACGTCCACAACTTAAGATATCGGAGATCTGTCTTATAGATCGGGTCATTCATGAACGCCCTTGTAGCCTGCCCGAGGAGCTCCAAGAGGCCTGAATTGGGGTTGTTCTCGCCATAAGTCTGAACAGTCCACTGCACAAACTGGTCGTACACGGCCAGAGGATCGTCTTCTTCGCTGATTGCGGTAGCAAGCTTTTGCTTGAATCTTAGCCGCTCGCTATCAATCCTTCTGGCGTTGTCGTCCGTCCCGTTTGATGGCATGGTTTAGTTCAAACCTGGGATCGGATTTGAGTTTGTTTGTTGTCGCGTCGCGTCCGCCAGGCACGTGAGCGTTTACACCTTGTCAGTGTCCTTCCGACTCGGAATCAAAAGAGGTCTGTTGGGGTCTCATGCCGAAGGCGACCTTATGGACACCAACTGATATAAAACTTCATTGATATGCGGGCGCGCTCTCACAAGCCACAAGTCCTAGGCTCTGCCATCAAATACTACGAATGCTGCTAAAATAGCGCAGAAACTCACTACATATGGCACAATGAGATACCGCGACACTGGTTTGATTTTGCTATTTCAGCTTGACTCTGAACAGCAGGCGGCTGCCCCACTTGGCGCCAAGATCTATGCAACCCTATGCAACCCCACAAGAAGGACGTGATGAAGCCGACTCTTGCCGCGTTTGATTAAGGTAAGTACACAACGTTCTACAGTCCAAAGGACATGAAACCTCTAGTTGACGATTAAAGTGCATGAACTTTACGCCGGTTGTGAAAAGACCCTTACGTCTGGTCTCCGCGATCGCGTCGTTTCCGGACTTCATTTTGCCTCAGATCTGCCCGACTATCCCCAAACAAAGAATCTCCTTGTGAAGGATCAACATGGTTCTAACGCTGGCATCCCTGCATATGTGCTCCGTGGATCGGAATCCCGAGAACGGAAAACATACTTTGTATGGAATGTTTATCGTCTGATACGTTGCCACGCCAGTTAACATCTCGATGTCTCGTCTGCAATTGGATTTTGCATTGTGGAAATAAGTCAGTTGCGCCATAATTGGCAGCTTGACGCTGTATGTAGGCGTACATTGTGCGTATGGGGTCTCGGTTGGTGGCGGACGACTGATCTTATCTTACCGCGAAACTGTTCTTCCGATGCGATATTAAGGGGCATTTCGAATTTGCTTGTCTGTTCGTTGGCCTTGTTGTGACATCGGCTCCTAGACGCTTACGGCGGTTGTCGACAGTTACATCTCGGCCTGAAACGCGCCGCAAATAGGCCCCAATGTGGACAGGCGCCCGTTAGATATCCTCATTACGAATCGCAACTGGTTCTTCGATCTCAGCCAACTTCCATCAGTCCATGTCCCCCTTTTAAGGGATGACCTGAAGTATCTTTACCAAGCCATCTTCCAGACCATGTTTGGCTTCATGGTCATAGGAATCTTTCTTGTCACTGTTGCCAGCGTGCTTTTGCCCACTCTAAGAAGACTCTTTACAAAAACTGATCTTGACAATATCAATGGCCCTATCCCCGAATCGTTTCTCAAAGATGCGTAGGATACAAATAGGGAGATTTGGTGGATCCAATTGACATTTTCCAAGGTAGCTTCGGAAGGCTGTTTGATCCCCATTCTGGCTGGTCGTTTGTAGAACAGCTCTACAAGCAATGTATGTGTCAACACCGCCAGAAAATTACAATGCATCTTACCCAACTTGACTAGTTGGCAGGGTTGTAAGAGTTTATGGAGCATTCGGCGTAAGCCAAGTTAATCTACGAATACATAGTATTTCTTGCTGATTGCTGCATTGTACAGTCCAAGCATCTGTATATTAGCGACGCGAAGGCCATGTACAATATATTTGTGAAGGTTAGAGATTTCTTATATCATAGGCTTCTTCTGACCGAGGCCAATATCATCCTAGGACCAAGACATCTTCCTCGAAAGCCCCGCATTTTATGCGTACGTCATACCTGAAGATACGTTGCCTCACAATCCTTGAACACATTTCCAGGCACAATAATCTTGCTTTTGGCGGAGGACTGTTGTCGTGCCATGGTACGTCAACTACACGATGTCGTTGGCCACAGCTCATTCAATTACAGGCGAAGCTCACAAAAGACAGCGTAAGATGTTGAATCCCATATTTTCGACCGCCCACTTACGCGAAATGAGTACGTTCACCTTCCAGGCAGCTATTGCAACCCATTTAGTCTGATCATGTACAGCCATGCTATTTCATGACGTGGCGAGGAAGGTGTGTCAGCTCTGGATAGTTGTCGTTACTGCCAGTCTAACCTTGCCCTTAGGTTAAAACGACAATCAAGGGCAATTTAGTGAATGGCCCTCGAGAAGTAAGCATGGCGCGCATGATCCAAACCATGCTAATTATTATTATTATTTAGATCGATGTGCTGCATTGGACGGGTCGTGCTGGACTAGAAATAATTGGTCAGAGTGGGCTTGGATATTCATTCGATACGTTGATCGAGGGTTCTACGCCCCACCCTTTCGGAATGGCAGCCAAAGAATTCAGGTATATAGCTCGCCCATTGCGTCAAATTAAGTTTACTCATGTCAAAATCCTTCCAGTTCTGCCACGGACGATTTACTCTTTCTGCGTGAATATTTACTTCCGACCCTCATCAAGATTGGTTCCCCGCAATTTCGCAGGTTTATCGTGGATCTTCTCCCTTGGAAGAAACTGCGGAGGTTCCGCGACATCGTGGATACAATGGATCGCGTCACAACACACATCTTTGAAGAAAAGAAGAAGATACTTGTGGACAGTCATAGTTCGACAGTAAAGCAAGACGGTCAAAGGAAGGATCTCTTGAGTATCCTCAGTAAGTAGAGGCAGTCTGTGCCATTCATATCGATGTTTGACGTCATCGACAGTGAAAGCAAACATAGCCGCCACCTCGGAAGATAGACTTCCCGACAAAGAAGTGTTGGCGCAGGTAAGGGTATATGCCATGGCATCAAGCTGTCGACTGAATGATCGTCTCTGCAGATGTCGTAAGTTTAAACCAGAGTCTACCTGAGATCGCACTTGATTCAGTCAATTCGTCGCCCCAGGACATTTGCCTTTGCTGGCACGGACACGACCTCCAACATAATCTCACGCGTCCTGGACCTTCTAACTCGTCATCCGGAAATCCAGAACGACCTTCGAAACGAAGTCACTGGGGCACTCAGAAATTACGGCGACTCCGACATTCCTTACGACGAGCTAATGTCACTTCCGCTTATGGATGCCGTTTGCCGTGAGACTTTACGCCTGTGAGCCTCCTTCAACTAATTGAATTGCCGAGGACTAAAACACAGACATTTTTAGTTACCCACCACTCACTTTTGTTACCAGAGTGTAGGCGCCGATCATGTTTATTCAATTCAAGTCTTACCTTTAAAGCCTGGTTCCCTAGCGCCACAGAAGACTACATGCTACCACTTTCGGCTCCCATCCCAGGGCTCGATGGTTGCCATATAGATTCAATACTGGTTCCAAGAAATACGAAAGTTTTCGTTTCTATCTACAGCATCAATCGAGATCCTGCCCTTTGGGGTAAGGACTCGTCGGAGTGGAAGCCTTCACGTTGGCTCTCCCGCCTCCCTCAAACTGTGTACGATGCGCATGTTCCAGGTGTATATTCACATATGTTTGTGTAGCTTTATCTTGGAAGCGATCTCAGTTAATGACTCTTCAGGATGACTTTCCTTGGTGGCGCGCGTGCTTGTATTGGTGTTAAATTTTCGGAGCTGGAGATGAGTATGTGATTTTGACTTTGAGGATGAAAAGGCGGTGCTCATTGTTCTCGCCCAGAGATCATGTTAGCCTGGTTGGTCCAAAGCTTCCGTTTTTCTCCTTCTGACAAAGAAATTGTTTGGGAAATGACTGGAATCTCGATGCCGACCGTGAAAGGTTTCCCTGGCCAACCTCGACTACCGATGACGGTTCAGCTGGTACAATGATGATAGAACCCCATACGCCTCTTCAGCTGCCTTCTTGGACTTGAAAACTTGTTGTACAACCATCTTCGTAACATTATTTATTCTGGCATCTCTCTGTATTTCTATCGCTGTTGTGGCTCATGATAAATAGAGAGCGAGGCGAATACAAGTCACAAGCCCTCTTGAAGTTAAAGCTTGAGGGTGTAAGTGCTAGTAGAATGAGTCTCTTGGGGCTTATTCGAGGCCTCCAAAGAACGACATCGTCGGAACATGGTATTTGGCCCACGTGCACAACATCGTTCCATGTGATATCATTATTCGCTCCCCAACTTTCTTGAACGACGTCGACGGCCTCATCCTGTCAAGACTCCATTTCGCCTTTGCCCAACTTCATCCTTGGTGACTTTATGTCTGTTCGACCGAGCGCTGCCCACCATGCAATTCGCCAACTGAAATTAGTTCTACCGGGAGGGTTAATCACTTACTATCTCGGGACACTGCCTGAGTTCTGGGGAGTGGCTCAGTCAGAAGGGTCCTGGGGACAGTGCGTACCCTTCTAATAATCAGTGATAAAGGTCTAACCTTGTTTTCCTCGTGGAATCTCAGGACCGCAGCATTCGGCGCACTTGGGCTCGGCGTCACGACCATCGCACTGTTCGTATATGTTTTGTTGACGCCATGGATAAAAGGAGTGGAACCCAACGTATGCTATTGCCGTTCAACTCGCATCTGCCTCTAATGAGATTATCCAAAAGTATCGTTCATGGCGAGAGTCAGGAATATTATCATCGGTGATACCTGTAAGTTGCCGATTCAGGGTGGGTTTCCAATGGCCAGGTTTGACCCCGTTTTCCTTAGGTTCTTACAACGACGATCGTCGTTGGACTGCTCCTTCTGGTGCTGACACTCGGTCAATGGTCCGGTTTGGGGTATCTACGAGGCACGGTTGGTGGTAAGCACCCCCTTTCTCCTATTTCTGTGCTCGAAACTGAGTTTACGCGCCTCAACAGCTGCTGCAATATACATACTCACGTTTGGAATTCTTGGTCTAGTGCCTGTACCAAAAGTACGTCGTACATGAGATTTCACGACCGTTCACGATGGACAGCCTGAGCCCCTCGAGCTGTTGTTACATATATAATCAGTAATTTGTTCTATTAGTTCTGCGCTTGCATGCATCCCCTGCGACCTACAGACTATACATTGGATAGACATATTTAATGGATACTCATACATTCATGACGCTGCCAGCGTCAAGGGAGTGCCTCGCCAAACACGTGATACGGAGAGTCCGGACGTTGCCCCTTGTTTTGTACACTTCCATCTGCTGCGCGTTATCTAGCTTGCATCGTACAGATGTACAACAGTGGATTCGGGGCACCAGAAATCACCAACAACCCATTCGTAACTGATCCTACAAACGCACAATCTCGCTTCCCAGACCTTTCCATTGCATCTGGCGCTCACAGCCAGTGGTCTCAAGCCCCATCCAATGCAGGGTATCAGCTATCTCAAGGAATGTATCAGCAGCCTTCGTATCAACTCCAGCAACCTCAGTTATCTCCCGGGTATACCCAATCGCCTGGTTATCTGAGCCCCAATCCATCTCAGGGATTGGCGCCACAGCCGACAGGGATGCCATTTCAGCCGACAAGTTCTTTCGGGCAGCAACTTGCTGCAAACATCAATGGCTCAAGCTACAGCTATTTACAGCAGGGACAAGGCGGACCATCACAACAGCAGGCATATCAGCCTGCACAGCAGCAGCTCCAGAGCTCAGGGTATATCGCACAATTCGATCCGTACGCATCCATCGGGAAAGGGTGGTCTGGAGAGTCTCAGCCTCAGCCCTCGAACCAAAGCCAGGTGCCGCAGACACAGAATCAGCAGAACCTTATATCTGGAACTCCCGTCTCTCAAAATCTTTCGCCATCTGGAGTTTCACATCCACGAGAGTACCTCCGTACACATAAGGCAGAGATCGAGGCTTGGGATGCATATGCTTGGAAGCAGTTATTGAATTCATTCGATGCTCTGAAGGAGACGTGGGATGGAAGAGCAAAGGAGATCGAGGGGAAGGCAAACCAACTGAATACACAGCTGCAATATGGAGGTGGAGGTTACCATCCTGCGCAGATCCAGCAAGAGGGCGCAAGATTGCAAGGAGTACGTTCTATCTGCCTTGAGCTTTTGCAATACCGCTGATTTTTCGTGTAGCTGCACAAAGAGGCCAAGTCGCATGCTGGTAGGAGTCTGGGTCTCCCAGCTTGGTTTCACTCTCCCGCTGACAATCACTCTTCTCTCAGATTCCGTTGTAGCGTCCTCGTTCCAGATGCAAGAAGTCTTTCAGGGCTACCGACAATCTGGCGATCTTGCCAGCAAACGCCGCGTTCGTGAAGCCTCTAATGCAGCGTTTCAGAATCTGCCAGACTGGCCTTCCCCACTCTATTAATATTCACTACTGTGCCGCTCATGTGTGTGCGCGGTTAATCGATAGGATTCGTTTCTGTACCGCAGGGTTCAACTTTTTATGTACTATCTAGACCGTGTATTTTACTCAGGGTATTCACTAGCTTTTGATTATCAGGAAAGTATTTGTGCCGAATACATATCCTCTTCCGGACCCTTCTTTGCAAAATATCTTAACTTTCGATGGACATGACATTGTACAAATGATTCGACGTTGTTTAGATTGTTGTTACATAGATATGAAGTACAAGAGGGGAATGTAGTCGACGATGGAGCAAGTAAAACGAAGTCCGGCTGTTAGAGAAGGTAGTAATCAGCCAACGACCGAGAAAACAGACTAGAAGGGCCGTTGGACTTCATCTTCCTGCATTTACCCTTCTTGCCCTGCTTTCCCTTTCGAAGCCCCTGACTCTCTTCGCCTTTCTCCTTCAGCAGTTCGACCCAGTCCGCATGAATCTTCTGATAAGTACGCCAGGATTCGGAATTGGCTAGATTGATAGTGATGTCACGCGCTTTCTTCTTGGCCATATTCGTCCTTTGGACAAGCTCGCCGCCTGCAAGGTAGATGATCTCCTCCCCGGTCCTCTTGATAAGATCGCTCGCTTTCTTCTTGGCGAAATGCGTCTTCTCAGCAAACTCGCCACTGGCAAGCTGTATTATCTCCTCCCCTTTCTTCTTTAAGATGTCGTGGGCTTTCTTCTTCGCCAGCTTGGTCCTCTCAACAAACTCGTCGCTTGCGATATAGGAGATCTCCTCCCCTTTCTTCAGAATATCCCGTGCTCTTTTCTTCGCCACATTTGTCCTCTCTACAAACTCTCCGCTAGCAAGGTAAATGATCTCTTCCCCTTTCTTCTTGAGCTTCTTTGCATTTCCTCGTGCGCGCTCGTGACGATGCTGAACACGGTCGCGAATCTCCCTGGCCTTTCCCTTGCCATTATCTACTTTGCGAAGGGTCTGGCGCCGTATTGCCCGGGCAAGTTCGTCGAGCGATTCAATGAGTTCATCAACTCGATAGTCCTTGCGGATCCACGCAACACGGGCATCAATGGCCTCAGAAAGAGTGTCAACAACGAGGCTAAGTGCAGTGGTCTTGGGCCCGCTCCCAACTTGTGCCTCGCCAGAGCGCACTACAGTAACCGTAGAAGGGCCAGCTTCAGCAGACGCAGCCACCTGGGTCCCCGGCCCCGGGGCAACGGCTATATCCTTTGAAGACTTGATTCTATCCGCCCCAGTAGAGGGCCTGCAGTGGAAGCCAGCAACGTGAGGCGTCGTTGAAGACCTCGGAGCAGGTGACTTGCTATCAGTCGAGATGACAAGGGAGGTAGTGCTGGGGCTGTCAATGGAAAGCGAAGATTCCTTATGAGACGTCATGATCGGTGTATTGGCCCTGATTGTAGTGCCAATGACTGAAGTTTGATTGACCTCAGGACCAAATATACCCCAGAATGTCGAGACTGGAGACGGAGTAGCCGCAGTCGGAGTCGGCGTAGCCGACTTACGGAACGTTGTGTTCATGGCAAACCCGACGATCAGAGACATCAGCGCGAATCTGCACCACCGGAGTAAGCATGCGTGCACAAGACATATGGTTGATAAAACGTACAAAGTTACCGCTTGAGCGGGGCTGATGTGATCTGAGACGACTTTGGTAGGACGTTTCTTTGCGGCGGAGAGAAGCCTTTGGAGCAACTGATAGGCGCGGATGTCTCGAATGGCCATCTCATCGCTCCCGTCAATGATGGGATTCGTGGCGTTGATATCCAGGTGCGCAACCCTATCAGAAGGGATCGACATATCGTTCCAATCGCTGATAGCAATAGATCGAGACATTTCGCTTTCTGTCGGAGAGGACGGCACGAGGACAGGAAGATAGAGTGTATGATCGGAGAATGTGCGCACTGCCGAAGGCAAGTACACGATAGCCAACGAAGGTCGCTTGGCTAGGGCCTGACAGCTAGGCTGGACAACAATGAAGTCAACTTAACATCGTTAAAATGGAGGACGTACAGCGGCAACTCTCGGATTATTCGTTCTGTCGAGAACTGGAACGACGATCGGGAGGAAATCGTTCTTGGTCCAAAACTGTAAATAGCGGACGATCCTATCACTGCCTGGGGCCTCACCACCCGCGAGCTTAAGGCCAGATGGAAGATATGCCTGTTCAATCAAGGACGCTGCAAACGACCACTTGATCGAAGATGATGAGCCATATAACACCACGTCAAACAAGAATTTTTCTGCTTCCACAGGTTGTGTGGTGACCGCGGGTGTAGTAATAAATGGACCCGGATCCTCCTCACGTTCCAGCAGGGCAAGACTAGCGGTGAGACTGTCGGTCTCCCCATTGTCGTCAGTAGAGGTGGGGATGTCTATGTCATCGAGGGTGGCATCCGACGTAGGGACGTCCTCATAAGACCTGTTCAATTCGTCCTGGCTTGTTAGAGGATCGGGAAAGGAGAGACGAAGATCGCGCAGTGAGGCATGGGCACTGGCCGTGCTCGAGCGTGAGGCACTCAGGGTGCTCATCATGCTTTGATCGAGGGCCTCATTGACGCGCTGCTCCTCAATGAGGTCATGAGTTGAGGCCACCGTCGCATGGGAGGCGGCCATGGGGGACGTCACCATCTCCGCAGTCGACAGTGGGGTTGTCATCGCGAACTCGGCACTTTGAGCCCCCTCATCACCACTTTCATAGGCTAAACCTTCCCAAGCATCTACATCTCCGTCTCTGGAGCTGCCAACGCTGATCGAAGACCTTCGTGAGAGAGGGACCATCCCCACGTCCTCACCATCACTATCTCCAGACAAGACTGAGTCATTGTCGTCCGACTCGCGGTTACTGGCAATGTCGAGCCAATCAGAATCAGATAAACTGTCGCCTTCAGACATTCCAGAGGAGGGAAATTTCTCTAGAGGGTATAAAGGATGGCTACTGTGATTCATTGGGCAACGATGAAAGGGGGAGGTTGCCTTTAAGTAGTGGAAACCGGCAGAACCGCGCCGGCTGTGATTTCAAGACAATCGCTCATCTTATCAGATTAGATTGTTACCCTGTTCCACAACTTCCTTGAAATGCATCATGTGGCAATCGATCTGCCACTGGTGTAAATTAAGTGCCTCAAGGCACTCAATTGTTCTGAAATACAAGCCATCGTGATAAAGGCTTTGCGCCTTGAACAAAACTGGCGTGGTTATCCTGGGCGTTCCCGTCAATTGCTCCGTTAATTGGGAACAACTACCCTGGCAAACTATACATTGCTCTAGAAGCTTGTTTCGACTGTGTATGTCCATTTATGTACGGGCAATACTGAAAGCGAGATGGCGATTGAGATTGACAAGTAAAGGATCAACTTCCAATGAACTTCAGCTTCAAGATGTCATGTGATTGTTTTACTTGGAAGCGGCTGCAGCAGCAACGACTCATGCCTCCAGGACGGCTTTCTTCTCTGTTCTAACTCTCTATTAACCTCAAAGAATTCGGAGCTATACAATACTGTAGCAAGCTCAACCAAGTGCAGATCTCAAGAAAGGCTGCGAGTAAACAAACCATTATCTTCTCAATAGGCTATAAGCATACAAACTATGACCAGGGGGCGTAAGAAAGATACGACTAGGCCACCAAGCAGGGCTGTTACTCAACAAAGGCAATATCGCGCAAGACGACTCCAGTACGTTCAGGATCTGGAGGAGAGGGTTCAAAAGACGGAGGAGGAGAACCAGAGGCTGAGAGCTGAGCTCGCTGCAGTACAATCCGAGCGGAAAAGTGCAACGCAGGATGCTCTGGTGCGTCAACATTTTTTTGTGGTGGAAATTTGGATACTAATATGATTCCTGTTAAATCGGTACAGGCACTTGCATCGTCTGACCTGACGCGAGACCTTTTGAAGGCGGCTGCGTCGCTGGATCGATTTCGTCAGCTAGTTGAACCTCTGGACAAAGATAATTTAATAGCTTCCCAGGCAGAGCAGTCACCTTCCACTTCCAATGCCCAAGTTCATTGTGGATTGTTCCCATCACCATCTCATACAACTATGAACTCCACGTCGTCGGAGCCTCGTTACAGCTACGCTCTAGCACCACAACCCTCTTCATGTTCTGCTTTCACCACCAATCAGCTGGGGAGCTCGAGCATAAGCACAAATACGTATATGAACAGTGTTCGAGACAGCAGGACCTCGTCTTCCATCTCTGTGGCGTCGAAATGTTGTGACGGGTTAATGGATTGCGGCGACCTCGTCAGCCACGTTGACCGCGAAGTGATAGACGACCTCAGGTTACTGCGATCTGGGCGTTCCCAGCAGGTGGCCTTGGCCTCTGGGACGGATCGGTAGTATTCGGCACCGCAGATGGCTTGCATGTAAACATGCTACGCAATACTGGATGGATGTAGACATGACTTACAAACATAAAGGAGGGAGCGAACTTGTTAACAACTTTCCGGGGGCGGATGCGATGGAGTCCTATCGGCGCCGTGATTCACGCCTTCTGTACACCTCGCCAATTACGCCTACGTTCCCCTCGCCCCCCACAGTAACGACAGATGCAACTTTCCTCAAGTCGAGCATGGACGAATTTGGTAGGCCGAGCCTTTCACGACATACCGTCCTACGGAAAGGATTCAAGCCTGTGGGATCGAGCAGGAGAATGTTCATGGGACCCATCTGCATATAACGCTGCTTTGAAGATGCATTGTTAGACCTTGGTCCGTAGGTACGGTGATTTCAAACAAACAGAAATTTCGCTCTATCACCCAACGAACGTTCTCGATAGATTGAATGTAGTAGCTACTTACTCAAAGACGAGGTGATGACGCTGACTACTGTCAATGTTCTAATATCCCCGATATTAATGTGGACAATGGAAGACATACCACAAATGCGGAGTGCAAACACACAGGCGTAGGTCCTTATAGATTTGAAACAGCATCTCACTTTTATACCCCCTTCATTCTAGCTTTCACAAAGTTTCCTGCCAATCATGGCAAGTCTAGAGATTGGGAATCATTTCGCCTTCGACGATGTCTACGAACCTATGGAGGCATCATTGCATACCACAGAGCCGGTCTCGGGCTTTATGCATTCAATGATTTTCCCAGCCCGTCGTCAACACCCAACAATTGTTTAGTCTCTACAAATGTGAGTTTTCATATGCTGCTAGGCGCGTCCCCCAGCTTTACGGAACTTGACTTTAAAGCGTCGCAAACTTTGGTCTTGCTTCCTTACAATAGCATTTTGCTTGAGCTCCACTGCACCATTACGATTTTATCACGGTGTTTTTTTTCTTTTTTTTTTAAAAAAAAGAACAATTCCTTTACTCTTTAGGGCGTATCCCTGCGTCGGGTTCTACTGTGTTTGTGTCTAAAGATCAAGATAAACCGGCAACGGTTCGCGCACGAACAGCCGGGTCCCGCCCTGCGTACTCCAGCCGTACCTCCTGGAGCTGGTCGGACGACCCATTCCCCTCGAGGGTGTAGGTGTGCTTTACCTATCTTGTTGTGTCTACTGTGTCCATGGGTTACGATGCCGCCAACTCGCGCTCTGCTTGAGCTGGGGCTGGGCTGAGGTCCTTATTATGCCTGTGTGGCGCTTCTCAACAGTTGATGAGGTCAGTTAAGTGAGGAAGTGAGGAAGTAAGCAGGTAAGTGACAAACGAAAGAAATAGAGAGAAAGGGAAAGGGCCTTTCCACTAAGTGCGGTTCACAGGGTGTGCATGTGCTTCAGGTCTGTCTATCTCTAGGGCTTCTGTGCCAACACACTTTGAGCCTTACACTCTAGCGGAGAACGATTGCCTCTTGTTTCGCCGGTCGTTCCTTCATAAATAACTCATGAATGTGGGTTTTGAGAGGCGTGGCAAGAGAATTGGATTATACGTTAATGACAGTACTAGAGTATTACACTGAATCGTGGACGTCGTAGTATTACTTGGGGTATTACATCATAAAGCTTATAAACACTCGATTTGAAAGAGGACTCAAGTTTAAACATCGACGGAAAGGCCGCCCTCAAGATGCGGCCCATAACCATGAACATATTGAAAGACCTCACTCAAGGTCTTCCGTTGCTTTGAAGTCAAGCGGTTTATATTTTTTTCGCAGGCCTCGTCGAGAAAAACACATTGGAACGTAATTGTCTAGTGGAGCATGGGAGGCCAAGAGATGAGGTAAAGATACAAAACAAGTGACGACAATATTGAGAAATTTGCGTTCTCGTTTGATAGTTCCCAACTTCTATGTTTCGAGATGCTGTACTATCATGTCCTTCAAAGCTTGAATCTCGATGTCTTTTCTTATTTGTAACATCGTCTGTTCAGACCGCAATTTCTGTTATTCATGATTGATGCCTGGAGTTCCCAGTCCGCTGTTAACAGCGTAAAGGAATCGTCACAAAACGGCAAGTGGTGGGAGGTTTCATGAATTAATAAAATGTCAGGGCGAACAAGGCAGACAAAGTGAAAGGCTCAAGGATGGTTAAGTTACATTCGTGTAGAGGGTATAGAGACGAGCTGCCCAGAGAAACCCCAACGAAAAGCCTATTGAACGTTTACAGGCACTGGCTGTAGTATGGGTTGAGGACAGTGCAGGTAGTACCAGAAGTGCAGGCTGTGGCACCAGTCCAGCCAATTCCACCACTGAAGAAAAAAAACCGTCAGCCATCTACGACGCATAATCAAAGAACCCAGTGAACGTACCATTGTCCCCATTTGACAGCAGTAGCAGTGGAAGCAGGCGCGGTGGTGGTGGTGGTGGTAGTAGGCTTGACGGTGGTGGTGGATCCTGATCCAGCGGAAGTAGTTCCAGTGGACGTGCCAGAGTAGGTCGACCCGATCTCACCAAAGCGGATGTTTGAGTAGGTGACAGAGGAGTTGGGTGCGTTCGCCTCGACGTCGGAGGGGGCTCCGGAGGTGGTAGCGCAAGTACCGCGAGCAACTCCGGGCTTCGAGGGGTCAGCGTCAGTGGGATAGGTGGAGTCAAGCCAGAGCATGTTGACTGCGTGGTCATCCCAGATGGAGAGGACGAGGACCATCCCGTTCTTAGCAGCTTTGCCCATCTGGGTCAAGCCACCCTTAGCCTGGAACTGTGTCTTATCACTGAAGACGGACTTCTGCGCGTCGCAGAACTTGCCGGTGATGGAGTCGTAGGCGTCCATACCAGCGACGTTGGTCTTCGAATTCTGGATGACGGCGCCGTTCTGGACGTAGAGGCGGCGGATCTCGACGAGGTCACCGCTGGCAGTGCCGTCGGAGGAAATGAACTGGGTGACGACGGTGAACTTCTTCGTGGTGTCGACCTTGAGACCAGCACCGTAGTAGGATTTGTCGCCCATGCGGTAGGAGTTGAAGTCACAACCGTCGGGATCACAAACGGTGGCATAGCGATCAGAGGTACCGCAGGAGGTACCCTCGCATCGAGAGAGGCCGGTGGAAGAGCAGGGATGAGGAGTGTAGGCGGCGGAGATCTTGTTGGCTTCCCAGATGTCCATCTCGTTACAGCAGGCACCGTAGTTGCCAGTGCCGGAGTTGGCATCATTGGAAGAACCACCCCAACCAGCAGAGTTGGCCTGAAGGAGATGAGGAAAGAGATTGTATTTATAAGGGACTATAATAACTTACCACACCGTCAATGAACTTGAGATCGCGGGGACACTGAGAGTCGCAGTAACCGGTTCCGTACTTGGCACCGGCCTTGTTGGTAGAGTGCTTAGCAACACCGCCATCGGCATCCATCTCAGAGAAGTAGAGAGCACCATTGAGGCCACAAGGAAGGTTGGAGACGTCGACGTCAAAAGTGAACTCCTGGTTAACGAGCTTAAATATTTCGTACTTGCTGTCGCTGTTCATGAGGTAGAGGCGAGAGCCGACGTTGGTGTTCGAGCCCTTGGTGACGAACTTGAGGGTCAGGGCATCGCCGCTGACAGTGACACCGTAGGTGCCAGAGTAATCAGCACCATCTAGAGCGCAGTTTGCAGCGCAGGTGGTACCGTCGGGGCAAAGGGTGGCATCCCAGGTGTTGCCGGTGTAGCAGTTGGTGGAACCGGTGGTAGAATGCGTCCAGCGCCAATTGGCGTCGAGGGTGACGGCACCAGTGGACTGCGAAGCGCAACCGCCAGACTTCGTGCACTTATACCATGGAAGCTTGGGGTGAGTCTCAGTGGTGAGAGTGCCGACCTGCTGCGCAGAGACAATGGCGAGGAAGGAGAGGGCAGTGAGAGCGACTTTGGGGAACATTGTAGATTGTTGTAAGGCTGATGTCGAGTTTTGGTTGACTTGTGGAACAGAAGAAACATTTTCCAGCCTTTATACAGCGTCGAAGCGGATAATAGCCGGGCTAGGTCTGTAGAACATTCCTACTCAACGCCACACGGCGACGAGTGGTCCCTGCTAAACCCGCTATCAGTCTGAAGGCCAAGTCGAATGATGAGTGGGGGACAGGCTGGGGAACGTGTACCTTGGTTGGAAGAAATTCAAGCGAAGTATTTCTGTACTTAGCCGAGAAGTTTCCGTTGATCTCGACTCGTGCATTTTTCCGAATGCCCGTCCTGTCACTGACCAAGTCCAGGTTGAAGGGGTACGGGTAGATTTCGGTCGCTCGACCTTCTGCCTTATTCCAAGCAGAAATCTCGCAGGGTACCTGGGGTTGGTAGAGCAGTAATGTTTTGTTCCTATTCAAATCCTGCCTGGATGTCCGTAGGTTGAGCCGTAAATTGAGCACGGGGATCTGCTGATCCTTTTCATTGAGTAATCGCGGCGATTTCGATATCCATCCATGAAGCCTAGTTCGATATCTTCGTGTATTGCTCACATTTTTCGCATCTGGGCCCTACCAACTGAGGTTTGTGAGTTTATACAGAGGTGAATACAGACTGGCTTGATTCCCGCCAGAGTGAACGCACGTTCAACGACCTCCCTCCAAGCTCTTATCTCTATCGATATCCATCGGCTCAATAACTTCGTCTGCTGTCCAATTAATTCGGATCTTGAGAGACTAGGCCAAGCAAGGCACCGGCATGTTGCTAATGTTGCGAGCAGATGTTGTGGTTTGGTTGTAACTTGTGGAATAAGGAGACACTCACTACTCTATTCCATCCATCATCCACTGGCTACATCAATTTGATGGGTTGATTTCGAAGAAACGGCGACCCATCAAGTTGCCTTTACATAAAAGTCAAAGAATGAAAAGGAAGTACTAGAGGTGAAGTGGTGAGGTTACGGCGGCGAAGTCACTAATAAGTTCATGCACTCATACTTTGGTTCAAGAATGTTGACATGGAATGGTTAAAGAGACTCGGCGCGAACTTGTTATACGACCAAATGCGACAATTTGACCATGGTTCCGTGAATAATTCTCCAAGAATTAGTTACATGTGTGACTAATTCACAGGCCTCAGAGGCCATTATTCACGTCTGTTAATAACATTAATCACATTTTCGTTAATAACAAGTATGAATAATTTTTTGAGTGTAAATAACGTGATAAAGATACCTCAGAATGCCCACATGGTCTCGTCGTTCAAATCGTCCTCAAGTGTTGTCTTGCTAGACAGGATCTTCTTCAGTGCGGGTACAGCGCTAAGGTTCTGATTTGGCATGTTTAAGAGAGGCTTCTCGGAAATCATGTCCCGCAAAGCCATGGAAGCCAGGTTGATGGATTTCTCCACCTTAAATCCTGTCATTGTCGTCGTCGCAGGTGAGTTGACTAGGTGCATCTCAACCTCTCCATTCATGAGCAAAATGTAAAAAGTGAGGTGTAATCAAAGCCCTTCAAAAAGTGCCATTGATCTCTCTATCCTAATAGCTAGTCCGAATTCTCTGAATTATTCACA
>JABCKO010023784.1:43177-65827 GCA_018855915.1 Tephrocybe sp. NHM501043
TAACAGTGTATATAAATACATGGAAATAACATGTTATTAACAGTGTATATAAATACATGGAAATAATTCAACACTTATTCACGGAAACCCTAAATTGACAAGAAAGAAATAATTTCAAGTAGTACTACGCGGCGTCCTTCGACCTCGTCCTTAGAGTATTATTGTTTGATATTCACCGCTGTATTTGCCCATGGATATACCAGAATAAGGTCGGCGCGTTAAAGACGTTAAAGACGATCTCTACAGATGGCCCTCAAAATCTGCAGTGGAACGGACTGCTACCTAGTTATCATTAGGAAAGGGAAGGCGCAGCTGAAACAAATGGGTGAACTTTCAATGCGTATACGTGCAGCTTTGTGATCCGCGTCAAAAAAATCCATCCATCCATCTAGCGCCTGGATAAGCAGCATATTCAACATTTGACAATGATCGACGCATCGAACAACTTCAGTGACCTGTAGATCGTTAAGATTGAAGAGTAGGAAACAGATCATTGTTTCGGCTCGATGCCCCGGCCCTTATTGTGAGCAGAGATAACAAAGAGCTACAATTCTCATTCCTTGATCTATCTGCCAACCAAAGAGTCGAACACAGGGCTCCAGGCGTTCCTTATTGGAACAGGAAAGGTATGAACTCTGCTTGTCCTTTGAATGTAATTCAACGTATCCTTTGACTTTATATAGGTGATTATTGACACATTTTCGACATACCATGTAGGAAAGCATGCCTTACCGCTCTGTCCCCACAGAACATGAATGTAGATATGCAAAATTTGATTCGTATAATGGCGGGTATGTTGAGTGTGGTAGGATTGGATAAAACGAACTTCCATCACCTGCATATTGCATTAAGGGGGAATTGAACCCCCGGCGGGTCGAGCTCGAAGGGCACATAAGTACCGAATGGCAACGACCCAGGTTACCACTACCCCATTAATGCCTAATCATACTCATACGTATGCTTATAGTAGACAAAACAATGTTGGATGAGCTGCCTGCATTGACATCGCAGTACAAGGTTTTGCTGTAAGCCCCCCCAGGCTTACAATAGGGACTCAAAAATAACGAGGAAGCATCGCGTACTTTGTTATGTTCTGATAAACAACGGCCCTGCACCCCATGGCCAGCACATACTTGCAATTTTCGACCTTCTTTCCCCGAAGACATACTCACTCTGAAGCAGGTACTTGTGTCGTCTGTTCTATCATTCAATCTGAGAATCTCTCATCTTCCACCAAGACATGTGTCCTCCATGTCTTGGGAAGTTCGGATTGCATGTGTACGCATCATGTAGCAATCGATCTGCCACTGAATCTTCCTGTGAATCAAGGCCTTAAGGCGCTCAATAACATTGAAATACAAGCCATCGTGCAAAAGGCTTTACGCCTTGAACGAAACTGGCCTGGGCGTCCCCGACAATTGCTCCGAATACAGCGGGATGTCGTCGTTCATCAGATGCAGCCTCTAGAATCTTGATGTCTTGTGGCCCTGGCCCGGTCGCACCAGGCTTTTCAGCTGTCCATAATATCTTTGAGAGACAACAGCTGCTATCGGATGGTCGACTGTCCATGCTGCTGCGGGGGTGTCATTCTCTGCCGCTCATCAATCAGAGAACATGGGGAATATTGTAACGATCGAATATGACGGCATGCATACAGAGTGCGTTTAATTGCCCCCTTTCTCAATCCATTAATAATTTGCTTTGAAGGCACTTGAACATCTACTCCTTCTCTTTGCCCCATAAAACAGGCAATTCTTGCAGGACCCGCAAAATCCACACCATTCTCAGATCCACATCGGAAGGGGCATTTTCTGATATACAGATACGTGGAAACGTCGTTTCTGCCAGTATTGCTCGATTTATAGATATGATCAGCCCACCGTCCTATGAAATCTTCTTTATCAACATCAACACAACTATCCGTTGGTCTTTCCCTACAAAACGACTGATGCATGAGGTCTCACGCCTGTCAATACTTGTACATGGATAACATGAGTTTCTTCATATAAAGGGTCCGCTTTAAGGTCTTTCTGGACCGCGCTGTAGTCGTGGGCGTCCAACGGTACACCAACGATAACGTTGCGATAGGTGCTTATTCCCTCCGCTGCAATTGCTATGAAACTCTGAAAAGCCGAGCCATTTATCCCTTGATTTGAAAGATTCGATGCCACTCATCGCTCGGTAGGAGATCACCGTCCCTCTTCATAGTTTCGACATCCACATCTCGGCGGAGCTGGTCAAGAGCCCCCCACCAGACGCATTCCCAATTCTGATCTTTCCCCATTTCATGCATCAGAAGGGAAGTGGATGTGTTCTGAGACTTCCTCTCGTACGTCCATCGAAAAAGCTGAAGCAACGTTGACACATTTCAAAACCCCTGCCAAAACATCGGTCGACCTTGTCTGCCTTGGGGGTATTGGAAGGCATGCGTTCTGGCTTCTTCGTCATTGGGAGACAGATAATTTCGAATTGATAAGAAGCAGCATCTCTCAAGAAGGAACGCTGATATTATGGACCCGAAAGATATGGCATTGCCTTTCGAAACGAAAAACTGCCTTTCTCTCGCCTTTGATGAAGCTACAGGACGAGTTTATGCGGGCCTTCACACAGGCGGACTTTATGTCCTGAATTTTCAATGTATGTATTCACTTCCCTTCCTGATATAAATGCAGCTCACACGACCATTGCAAATTTGTCATCAACATTGGATTAAGGTTGAATTGCCATAGCTCTGATTGACATATTCCTGTACTCGTCATAATAAATCGCTTTTAATTGAACCATCCACATACTATAGAACAGAGCTGTCGTGTCAATGCCGTGTCAACCCTGAGTCAAGGATGTGCTCTTGAAAAAGATGATCGACGGGGCGAAGGCACGTGGCAAGTGGTTTGCCGAATTTGTGTAATCATCGCAAGAATCATCTTGACTCGGTTGTTTGCTCAATCTGACCTCTGTTCTCTTCGCTTTACCGGATTCTGTGGGCTCGAGTCCTATTTGAATCATCCACATCCTGGTTGACGTTGATGGAGCGCGAAATTGATCAGGTTGTGCAAGCCATTATCATTGCCTCTGATCCCACACAGGTTTCGCTACATCAGCAAGCCCTCGCTTACATTGGAAATATTCAACAAAATGCGCCTTCAACGTGGCGCCTGGCTCTTCCAATCTTTGTCGATCGAAATGCCGAAGGATCCAGGAAACATCCTTCCCAAGCCCGATTTTTTGCGCTTCGGGTGCTGGACGAGTTTTTTGACAATCGGTGAGTAGTGACTTTTTTCGAAGTTGTTACGCGTATCTTCGCGTGTTTGTATTAGAAAGAATACTTGTACAATCACTATCGCAGTGATTGTTGGGCCAGTCTCATTGTACTATACTGTGTAGATTTACCATCTCTATCAGTCTAACTAACGATCTCGTTCCGTTTTGTGGCAGGTTTGAGCCTCTAGACGGAGAAACTTTCCAGACAATACAGCAAGCTCTAGTATCGTACATTCAATCCGAATACGTTGGCGGATCTGCTGAATCGGATGCTACTTGTGAGTTTCTGCCCCCCTTCTTGGTATTCTTTCTAACGCGTTGACATGTGTACAGTCCTCAGGAATAAATTCTCACATACTCTTACACTCTTCTTCCTATGCACATATTGTGAACAATGGCCAACATTTTTCTCCGATCTTTTTTCCCTCATTCGGCCAACGGACAACTCTACATTCAATCGCCATATATCCCTTCTCTTTTTCCACATCGTGTTGGAGATATCTGGAGAAGTGGCAGATCAGATGATAAAATCCGCGCGACCTTATGACGCCGATCGACATGCCCGTGATGCCCGAGTGCGCGACGCTGTGCGGGACCGAGATGCGGCGAGGATAAATGAGGCAGTTTTGACGCTGGTTGCAGAAGGATCGGAGAGGATGTCGAGTTTAAGGAAGCAAGATGGCTCCAACACTCGAGATCTGGACGCGGCAGTTGAAGTGGTGGACTGGGGAATTCGAACTTTTGGGTCCTACGTGGGTGAGTTGCAGTTCTCACAACAGTTGGCACTGTTTTACCTTGGTTTATCTGTTGTTGTAAAGGATGGATTGACATAAACTTGACCGTAACCCCGACCACTGTTCCCTTACTGTTCAACCTACTTGCCGATCCTTCATTACCGATCCGACTGGCAACTTCCGTTGCCCTACTTCGTATCGTCGCAAAGGGTTTAAAGGAACCTGGGGATAAGTTGAGCCTGTTCAAGGTGCTTTCACTGGGAGACGTTTTGGGCGCTCTTGAGACAAAGACGCAAGCGCAACAGGTTGAACGTGGTGCGGATACAGACGAGGGGGAAGAATCTTATCGGGAGGCACTTGGAAAGCTGCTCAATGTTCTGGGTTTGGAAGTGGCAAAGCTCACTGATGTACGCCTTCCACAATAATCCTGAGATGCCAATTCTTACCATTTTCATAGGATTGCCCGAACGAAGAGATCCGCAAAGAAGCTTCAGTACTTATGGCGCAACTCCTGCCTGTGATGCTTAGATTTCTGGCTGACCCTTATGATGACACATGCTCTACTGTTTTTCCCCTCCTCCAGATCATCCTCAGCGGCGTGAGTCCATCAATCGCTTTCTATGATGATTTGGTGTATTTAGCTTGTTACCAGTATAAACGTAGCAGGAAAATTTCAACGGAACCTATTGATGATATGAAACGGTCCTTCCTTGTTTCTCTTCTTCAGATTCTTTTGACAAAGATGAAGTGGGACCCTGATGCCGACCCCGCTGATGCCGACGAAGATGATAATGCAGAATTCGAAAAGATCCGGAAGGTAACCTTAAACTCACTCAACGCGACCTGGGCTCATCTTTCTTGGTTAGGAACTACGAACGTTCATGGATTCCATCCTTTCAATCGATCAAAACCTTGTAACGGATGCCGTCCGTACCCTGGCTTTGAATACCATATCTGCCTATCAGAATGGTATTTCTATTGACTGGCATGATGCAGAGCTTGGCATTTACCTGGTTTACATTTTTGGTGAAATAAATAAAAGTACGCTCAATCCACTCAGAGAAGTTGTGCGTAACTTACACCAGGCATAACAGCTGGAGGGAAAGGTCGTGCAGCGTTTTGTCATGCACCAACTGTTGACAAGGACCGGAGAAAAGCTACAGATTATTCAGAATATCCTTTGACGACACATGGGGAAATGCTATATGCCCTTGTCCAGTCCGGCATCTCCTCGTATCCACACCACGCTGTCTCTCTTCAATTCTTTGAGACGGTCTCCCGCTATACTGATTTCTTCAAAATTCGGAAAGAGTGCATCATTCCTACGTTGGAAGCGATGGTTGACAATCGGTTTGAGTTTTTTTTTTCCCTGGCCGTCTTCTGAACCTGATGAGATCATTGAATAGTGGTCTTCACAATGACAATCCCACTTTCCGGCTACGATTGTACTATCTCTTCCACCGCTTCATCAAGGAAGCCAAAAACGACATCCCACCTGACATCAGTGCCAACATCACACAGAGCATCCTCGACTTGTTGCCCATAAATGTTGAAATTCCAGAATGTGATGACAGTGATGAAAACCCCATTGCGGAGGCGGTCAAGAGCTCGGCTTTCGATTCACAGTTATATCTCTACGAAACCACCGGAATTCTTTGTTCTTTGTTGTTCAGGTCCCCAGAACAACAGGCGGCACTTTTCCTTTCGCTCGTGAAACCGCTAATGGATGAACTGTCCATCAATCTGCAGGCATCTACAAAAGGCGGTCACGACATTTTACCTGTTGTAAAAGTCCATCACATCATCATGGCGTTGGGGAACATATCCAAAGGCTTTCCAGACTATCCTCCCACCTTGCCAGAAGGTTACACCCTGCCACCCCTGGATGTTCTAGGCCAAGTGGCCCAGGCGATTTTGATGTGTCTGGAAGCTATGAACGTCCACAAGGTTGTACGAGATGCAGTATGTATCATGTTGGTATTGGTTTCACTTGATGTTCATTAGCCTTCCAGACCCGGTTCGCCTTCGCCAGGATTATTGCTACCGCTGGACCTAGCGTTACTCATTTCATACCATCACTCATGGCCAACCTCCTTGCGCACTTTGAACCTTCAGAACTTGTCGATTTCATGAACTTCATTGGTCTCCTAATCCACAAATTACAGGTGCGCTTTTAACTTTGTTTCTGACTCTTAGACTACTCACACTGTAACTATAGAAGGACATGTTTGATGTCCTTGATCAACTCATTGGGCCTCTCAGTACCCATATCACAGCCCTACTGTCACAACCAATTTCTGGGACGGACGATGAGCGCGCACATGCAGACACTAAAAAGGCGTACCTCGGTCTGCTAAACAACATCATGTCTAATAAGCTCCACGGTATCTTTACCTCAGAACGTAGGTCTCTTTTTTTGTCTGCAACGAACTCGACTCGAATGTGAATTCTTGCAGGGAATTCGTCCTCCTTCGAATCTCTGATTGATAGCTTGCGACGTCAATCAGAAGATATTTCTGACCCTTCGAGTCAAAAGGTAGCCCTGACATTCTTGAACAAGGGTGTAAATGTGTGGGGACAACCGATATCGGACAATCCACAGGGAGGATTGCCTGGCTTTGACCGCTTCATTTATGAGCGCCTTGTCCCAACGATTTTCCACATTCCTTCATCGGCCGAGTTCAACCTCAAAGATGGACAGATGATGGTTGTAAGTGACACTTAGTATTTTATAGTGATGACTTATCAAGGATGGTCTTGTAGGTCCTCCACGAAATTGCAAATCTCTTGCAATGTATCTGCCATATCCGTGGCGCAGAAGCATACACCTATTTTCTGTCCGCCTTTCTTCCATCACAGAACTGGCCTTCTGAAATGGCGTTGGAGTTTACCACAAAACTAAGAGACCTAGATGCAAAGAGCTTCAGAAAATACTTCACAGATTTCGTTCGGTCTTCTGGTTCATCTTCATAACATATCCTTCATCTAAGTTAGATTCTCCCATCGCAAACATTCGCATTTCATTTTTATTACCCCCTCACTCGCAGATTTCTATGTTTTAGCTATGATCCTCATAATACGTTGAGCTTTCTTTGTATCTCTTCCTTCCATCTCGGAAGGCGGCCCGAAGCTCCTGTTTTGAAACGGCTTCAAGCAGTGACAAACAGCCGGCGCGAATGACTCTACGCTACAACTACTTGGAGCCTTTTAAAGGTCTCTTTGAACCTTGATCAATCGTGAACAATGAACTGTAGGTTCCCTTGTTTGAGGTTTCTTCTTATCTAATGCCTCACCGCAGCGTCGCGGAGAGGAAAGGCGAAGATTGTATGTTCTCTGATTTGCAAAATGCATTTACCCACTCTGACGAATGAAATGCCAGAAACCTCCTCGAAAGGTATGTCCAATTGAGTTATGGAATGCCCTTGTTTGATCCCCGTACGTTTAGCATGGTCCAACCTTCTCCGCTGAAAAAACATGGGCCGAATTAGCCAACAATATTAGGGAAATACAGAACCACGATGCGTCAAACCTCTCCTTCGAAGAGAATTACAGATTCGCGTATAATATGGTGCTTCACAAGGAGGGGAGAATGCTTT
The DNA here is from genome assembly GCA_018855915.1 of Tephrocybe sp. NHM501043. Lineage (NCBI taxonomy): Eukaryota > Fungi > Basidiomycota > Agaricomycetes > Agaricales > Lyophyllaceae > Tephrocybe > Tephrocybe sp. NHM501043. Next base: position 50,769 of record JABCKO010023784.1, read on the forward strand.
ATGAAGGAGTCAAGAAACTTGTCGCAGAGAACCTCGATCAGTTGGCAAAAGACAAAATCATTCCAGTTTTCCCAACAGGAGGAAACAAAGATCCTATGCACCGCAGTCAAGAGTCAGATATTTTTTTGAAAGCACTCCGTAGCGTTTGGGATGATCATTCTGGGAATATGGTCAAGCTTGGGCAGATCCTGAAGTACATGGTGCGTCAGCAATCAATGAGCAGTACAACTTCCCTTCATCCATGTATTTTGCAGGATCGTATTCATACAAAAACCGACAAAGTTCCTGAAATAGCTGACGCTGGGCTTCATCTCTTCCTCAAGCACATCATACGTCCACCAATACAACAACACATTTGTTCAGCCATCCTAAATCAAGTTCAATTTGAGCGCGATGGGTCCAGCATAAATCGGTCACCAGTGAAAGGATGCGTCGACGTTTTATTAAGCTTAGAAGTCGACGAAAGCTCTCTAACAGTCTACAAACGCGATTTGGAGCCCGCCTTCCTTCGAGAGAGCGAAGCATTCTACAAAGCTGAAGGCCTGAAGCTGACAGAGTCATGCGATGCGCCCGAGTTTCTGCGTAAAGTAAGAGAAATCGTTACTTTGAATTCCATGATTAATACTGCCTACAGGTCGAAGCTCGATTCGAGAGCGAGGATTCACGCACCCATCACTACTTGGCTAGACCAACAGCCCTTCCACTTCGCCAAATCCTAAAAGACCACTTGCTGACCCCTCATATAACGGGGGTTATATCGATGCCTAATTCAGGATTGGACAACATGATCGACACTGACAAGACTGACGACCTATCTCGACTCTACCGCCTTTTCGTCTCTGTGCCTACTGGACTTCCCACTTTGAAGCGGTCCCTCAAAGAATCAGTCGCTCGTCGGGGTTTAGAAATCAATCAGACTTCTTCGGGGGAAATAGAAGACGGGGACGTTGCTGTTGGTGTGGAAGATGAAGGCAACAAGGGCAAAGGGAAAGTGCGATCTACGGCCAGCAAAGCCACTCAAAAACTGGAGCTGGCTTTGAAATGGGTACAAGATGTCCTCGACCTTCGAGATAAATTTATTGCAGTCTGGGAACGTGCCTTCAACAAGGATCGCGAAGTAGAGAGTTCTCTCAATGAGGTAGGCCTTGACTGCTTGAATTGACTTTGTGCTTGGATTTGACAAACATTGTGCAGGCTTTCCAGACGTTTGTGGTCAGTAACGAGAAGTCTCCAGAATATATTTCACTTTTCATCGATGATAACCTCCGAAGGGGTTTGAAAGGGGTCAGCGATGTGTGTTTTTGGCAAGTGTCCGAACTGATTGTCTCTAGAAAACTGATGCCGAAGTTGAAACGATCTTGGACAAAACAATCACAGTCTTCCGATTCCTTACCGACAAGGATGTCTTTGAAAGATATTATAAAAGCCATCTCGCCAAGCGCCTTCTCCACGGCCGATCCGTTTCTGATGATGCAGAGCGAGGAATGCTTGCTAAGCTCAAAGTCGAGTGTGGCTTTCAATTTACGCAAAAGTTGGAGGGTATGTTCCACGACATGAAGATATCTACAGAGACCATGGCAGCCTACAAAACCCACATCACCAAAACGACTGTATGTAGCCCTTTAAACAATCCCGGCCATTTGTATTGATTGATATTTTCTTAAGGCACCTGATATCGACCTCTCTGTTATCATCATGACGTCTACGTTTTGGCCTATCTCCCACAATGTCACTCCTTGCACTTATACGCCTGAGATGGCGAAGACATGCAAGTCTTTCGAGCAATTTTATCTGTCGAGGCATTCAGGACGGCGGTTGACGTGGCTTCCCTCGCACGGCAATGCGGATGTCCGAGTCGACTTCGACGCTGCAAAAATTGAGTTGAATGTATCTACTTTTGCATTGGTTATACTGTTACAGTTCCAGGGCCTCGCACCAGATGCCTTTCTTACTTACACCGTAAGCCATACTTTCTGCTCTCCTGACCGATTTTGATTTGATTTTCTCCCAGGAACTCTATGAGGCTACCAATATCGACCATACCGAGTTGCAACGGAACTTACAGTCGTTGGCATGCGCCAAATACAAAATTCTCAAGAAACATCCTCCAGGGAGGGAAGTTGAGAAAGATGATTCGTTCTCCTTCAACGCTGGCTTCACATCCAATATGCGGAAGCTGAAGGTCGGAACGGTTGCTTCAAGAGTCGAGTCAGGAGAAGAGAGAAAAGAGACCAGAGATCGCATCGACGAAGAGCGTAGGCATCAGACAGAGGTAATGTTCCTGTTGACTCCCCTTGCAATCCATTTACACCCCCCTCCCCCCCCCCCTTTCAGGCGTGCATTGTTCGGATCATGAAGGACCGTAAACACATGGCCCACAACGATCTGATCAATCAGGTAACACGACAGCTCGCTGGAAGATTCCACCCAGATCCTTTGATCATAAAGAAAAGGATAGAGGGTTTGATTGAGGTACGGATTTTCCTCGATCGTGACCCACTCTACTGAAAACCTGGGCAGAGAGAATATCTGGAGCGTTGTGAAGATCGCAAATCTTACAATTACTGCGTAAGTTTTTTTTTCAGCATGGAAGTTGACATGTACATAATCAACTTGGATTTACTAGGCTTAATCGCTTTGTCAAGCAAATGTAACATATTTATCGATCAACGGACGTCTCGTAACTCATCTGTATCCATCACACTGCACATACCTCAATACCATCTACTATCTAGCACCCTGTACTCGACCGGAATTTGACTCTTCAAGGGGTACGAATGATATTGACAAGTTAAGATTGCTAAAGCCTAGTATCACAGTATGAAGGTGAGTGCCATCTAGATACAAGCATTAGAAGGGTAGCGTTGTGATTGAAGTAGATGCTATTTATCAAGAGTAGTAAGCTGCTACTCAATATGTGCAGCTGCTGACATTCCAACAAAGCCGACACATCAAGCATGCTCGGCGTGATCGAAGGCAGGCTTTTCGAAGGATGAAGACTGCCCCTCAGAGCCGTTTCGCGGCAGTACTTCACGAGAAACTAGCTCGCCATGTCTTCTGTGACTTGCATGAGCAACTCCAAACTCGAGCGCTCCACTGGTCACAACTGAAAGTACAGGATCAGAAGGTCTTCAGCAGTCAAGCCTGGAGCCACATCATACCTCTGTCGGAGTCTGTTAAAAAGACCTCGTAGATAAAAGCCGCAAACAGTGTGGCTGGAATATTGGTAAGTGCCGCGATCGCAGAGTACGAGCCACCAGCAGCTATTGTCATCCTTAGCTCATTTCAATACGCAACTGAACGAAACTTCTACCTTGACTTCCCCAAATAGTCATCGATGCAAGTCGGCCACCAAGGTCACGAGCGGAATTTGCCACGACTATGGAACGTCAGTACATATCGTACTTTTGACTTGGCGGAATGTAAGAACTTACGGCCATTCAAGGAGAATCCCCAGATCGCCGTTGCACTTGGTTGGCCCATAAGCTTTATGGATCAACATGGAACAAAATGAAGACTACGTACTATGCCATGGCTACAACCAAAGGACCCATGGTGGGTGGGATGAAGCAGTTCGAAGGATCCATGGACGCCCAGATAACAAGGCCGATGAAAGTATCCTAGACTTGTTGTAAGTGTGATACATGGTCACTGCATGAGGGAAATTGCTCACACAAACAAATTCATTGACAAAGTTCAGGCCCAACGTCTGTCCAGGTAAAAGATAGAATGCGAAAATTCCGGCCAATCCATTGGGTGTGTATTGCAATTCTTCGAATTTGCCGGCCGCAGTCAGGATGGCAGTGCATTCATGGAAGATTACCTTGTATTGGAGGTATATGAGCATACACGCGATATAAGCTCCCAGAATCTGCGCAACAATGTATCTGGACAAGGTTTCGTATCATCATTCTCAGAAGCGTGGCAATAACGTACCGAAGGGCTTTCAATTTAGGGAAGCCTTTGAAGAGCACAAGAGCAATAGAGACACAGGGATTGAAATGGCCGCCCGACGTCCCTCCACATACTCCGAGAGCAAGTAGTATGCCCCCCATGTACCCCCAACCGATCTGTTGCATTGCTGATTGTGGCTAACAGCGTTAGGGGGAGTCACAAGTCGAAGATTAGGCCAAATACTGACAAGAGAGCCCTACTGGCGCGAAGCCAGCCTCGACCAAAATGTTTCCTGTGACCCAGGCGGTCTGGGAGCCAACGCCTAAACTCTGAATGGCTGGCTGTCGGCCAGGGACAACGAGAACATACCTGCATACACATAAAAGAATACACCCAACTAGTTGTGAACATTGAGCCAGCCTTCTTTCTCTGGGACAGATGCAAACCACTTACCGCTTCAGCAAAACATTCCATAAACCAATGAACTTCCCTCTTGTTCCTCTGCCTCTCCCACGTCTTGAAAACCCCAGAACGGGGCTGAATGTCGCCTCGATAAATGACTGTTTGAGCCATTTGTCGAACCGTCGAACCGTAGACTTGTGGGGGTGGGTTGAAGGTTAAGGAAATCAGCTTTCGCTGCCCCATTTTATATCTGTACACGTACCTGTGTCTTTCATTACTAAATCTGGGAGATCGGGAACACACTCCTCTAAACTCAGATCAGGTCGACACGGGATATGGCTCCGATGACCAACTGCACCCATGCGAGATCATACAAGATCACGCTGTGAGCTATGTTCTGTCCTGTTTGTGCTAAATTTAGGCGGGTACCTCGAATGTACCTGGAAGAACTTTCGAAAGTTGCAGAGAAAATTGCATAGGGGATAGAAATCCACGGAAATCACCAGCATCGGCTAGAGAGCCACAGTTGATGGAGATATCCACGCTGTTTTCAGTCCACGAGGGCTCTGGATTGAAAGGGTGAGGTGGGTATGCGACGTCCACAATTGATGGTTGAGCTCATACATATTTACATCGCAATATCATTGAACCTACGGAGCACCTTTGGAACAGGCTGTACAAACTTTTTGACATTGGCTGAAGCAAAGTTTCAAAGTTTAAGCATTAGGATAGAGAAAGAACGGACAAAATCCTGAGAGCTTGCCAGTCATCGTTGTGTCCAGAACCATGCATGGGAGCTTGGTTTCGGCAAGTCATTGACTGTTTATCGCTTCGACGTTGTATTTTGAGAAAGCGGATGCAGTTGAGCTGATGGATGATCACTTGACACTGCCAGCCAACGAGATTGCTCCTTGGCCACTTGTCTTGGCTCCTGGGCCGAGCAACATGGAACCCTCTTAGTGAAGAGGACAAAGACATTTAGGATAAGGGTAAAAAAATGTGAAAATTTAATGTAGAAAGTGATCTGGCCATGCATGATCGGAGTTCAGGAATGCCATCTGTACAAGTGATCTAAAAATGGAGAAAGTCCAGAGCTTTTAAAGGGTAATATATCGTGCGCCCCACACTGTAGCCGGACGGCACCCCGCATTTTTCGCCAAGATTCAAATCTCCTGTAAATATGATCTGCCCAGCATTTCCTGCGGGCTAGCAATGTAGCGGGAACGTCAGGTGAGGGGGGTGGCGCAAGCAGGACATGTTGGATAACGACTGGCAATGATGATCAAAGATCTGCAATGCTTTTGATATTCCAAGGTGTGAGATGTTAAGTTTGGTGGCTAAGATCTGAAGGGTTGGCCCAAAGGGCTTATACAGGCGCCACAGATTGACATTGCAGATCGATCAATTTGGCAAGAGGTTCAAGCAAGTTCGTGCTTAGAACCAGGATTTTTGCTTGCTGTAGTTACCAGAATAGTTGTCCATTTATGGTTTTTCTTATGTAGAATGCTCACGATGTACTTACTGTGCAGGAGGAAATATGGGACTTAGGGTAAAAACTCGTCGTAGTACACCTATAGCTAGTTTTCTCGATCACTCGGGGCTTGACTCGGTCCCAATGTTGAAAATTCCTATATCGGTGGCACTAGCGCTCATTGTACCTGCATCAACCATGGCTGTTGTCACCATCAAGATTTTCACGTCGTTCAAAGCCCTTCGCTTCCTCACCGATGTTCAGGCGTGCCTTCGCAGGTCTTTTCTCCCTCAGATATCTCTTCCTCCTCCATATCAAGAGATCATGTAGCTTGGTCCTCAAACCATCATACGGAACGAGGTACGGCGGAAGAAGACAGTTACACCACCATGTAGGATACGATTTCTACTGCGTTCAACCTTGATACACACAATGCTAGAACGCTGTCGAAGACTGTGAAAGACTCTGTGGTAGTATTATGGAAGATCATCGTCAGATTAGGGTCTGAGTGGATGATGTGATAGGCATCCCTGGTGGCACGATATGCATCCTCGACGATACTGGGTGAATGACTATTATCCCATTTGTTGCCACTAACAATTACCGTCTCCATCCCGAGGTCATACCCATTGAATCCAAAGTCGTTGATACTGAGCGAGCCGTCGTAATTGAAGAGTTCCTGGAATGCCATTGCTCGAAGACGTTGATTTGAGTCTCGACGTCACAGAGTTATCGGCAACAGGATTGACATACGTACGAGGTTCTGAACAGATCAGTGCCAAGGATGACCACCTTGCTGACAATATTCTTGGCTATTGACTTTGAGAGGTCTCCATACCTGGGTGTGAAGTGCTCGCAAGGCGTTCACCAGGCACCTGTGCCATGGACAAATGTCGAATGCCTGGTGTTATGTCATATTTCACCCAAGTACTGCAGACGTCTACGCATGACGTCTAGCAACTTGCTCCTAGCAATATGCGAAGACTAGAATTTTGGAGGCTGCCACTAGTATGTGAGGTGTGTTTTACCTAGACATCACCGAAAATAGCAGGATAATAAGTTCCAGGATGTATAGACTCACATTAAGGGACATTTTGGCAGTTGACATCGCGTGGTCCTCTATCCCAACTCTCGACTAACATGATGGCCATGGACGGGATTGACAGGTTACTTTCTGTTGCCAACAATATTGATGGAGATTGCAGACAATTAGCGCCGTCACGACGCATTTGATATATGCTTGACGGTAGTCCACAAAGTGAGGATTGAAGTTCTCGAGGTCGTGCATGTTCCGATTAAATTGAGTAACAGCAAAATAGAGAAATCTATATTACAACTCGTCATGATCCTTCCCTGAGGTATGGAATGCCTCTGCCAGTTCTGTAAAGAAAATTGTTTAGGTGGGGAGGGCGAGAAATGTCGACGATCGAACAGGGAAAGTGACTCACTACGACGAGTTTGTGGCGGAATTTCCACCGGTAGAACAACAGTATATTCAATAAATAGATCCCCATGCGTCGATTGCTCGAACACAGGCATTCCTTCGCCCTTGATCGTTTGTACGAACCCTATTGCACAGGATTAGTGAAATTCGCACAAATTGGGTTATATGGAAACTCGCCTGGTTGTGTGACGCCCTTTCTGACAAGGCGCACAACATGTCCGTCGAGGTGAGTGAGGTTGCGGTCAAAGCCAAGAAGAGCCTGATGTCCGACATGAGTATGGGAAGATAAGATGAAAGCGACGGCACCGTACTTCATCGACCCCGATGGTTTCTTTCCAGTAGAGACTGCTCTCCTTCCTCCGCCAGCCTCCTTTATCCTTTCTAGTGCGAACCCGTAGTATGATATCACCAGCCTCCCAGTCGGGGCTCTCGTCGGCCTCTCCCTCAAATACGATCTCATGGCCCTCAGGCATGCCAGGGGTCACCTCAAGAGTATAGTCCGCAGTATGCTCCACGACCTTCTGGCCGCCACAATGAGGACATTGTCTCTTGATGACTTTCCCGCGACCGTTGCAGTCACTACATGTGACTTGACTTTGCGCGAACATGCCAGGGAAGATCTGACATGGTTGAGGATCAAGGGCCAACAAGGTAGGAGAACAAGAGTACGGACCTGCTGTTTCACCAGTCGGACGCCCGATCCACCACACCCAGAGCAGGTATGTATATCGCTATCGGAGGCTGCACCAGACCCGCGGCAATGATCACATAAAATACGCTTCTTAGCTCTGAACTGAATACAGATGTCAGTGCATTTATAGAGGCAAAGACACATGGACGAACTTCGATGCTCGCTCCCTTGTAACTGGTAGAGGTTTAGGTATCAGCCTTGTTAGATAAATCGACGAAACGGGACGCTTACACATCTTCTAATGGTACTTCAAATTCAGAGACCGAGGAAGGACCACGTCTAGCTTGGTGTTGTTGGTCTAACAACATGTGAGTTGGGCGAAGAGTGAGGTGTCTTCACAACTTACGACCACCGAAGAAGTTCTGGAACATATCAAATGGATTCGCTTGATGCTGGCCGCCTTCATGTGCCTTCAAACCCTCCTGCAGTTATCGTCAGCGAGCAGAAAGTGGCAGACGCGTTATGCACCACTTACCTCTCCGTATTGGTCATAAATTGGGCGTTTCTAATATGACAAGGTATTAGCGTGAATATGCAAACATGTAGCGCATGACATACGGTTGTGTCAGAAAGGACCTCATATGCTGCACATCAAGTTAGTGGTTATCCGAGCAGGGCTAGCTTCACTCACCGTGGGCGATTTCTACGAATCTATCCGCAGCGTCAGGATCCTTGTTCTTGTCGGGGTGGAATTTCTTGCTTAGTTTCTTGTATGCATGTCTAATGTCCTTCTCAGAGGCGGATTTGTGTACTATACAATACAGAGTCGATCAGAAACGGTCGCGTGTAGCTGCAGTAAGCAACCTACGGCCGAGAACTTTGTAGAGATCGGCGGCGGCAGTGAAGGAAGCAAGGAGAAGTACAAAGAGATAAGCAGGTAACATAGCAAAGAGGGTGGGGGCCCACGGGGGGACGTGAGGAAAACAAGCAAAGGATGATACACGCCTCGAAATTTCCCTTGTCCTACGTGTCCTACAGATCGGGTCACGTGAATGCATCAAATTTGGTCACTCCAAATTGCTGCAGTTCTGAGTTTGTGCCTTGACCATGTTCAGAAATCGACTGCCGACTGCAGCATCGCGAGTTCGCCGACTGGCTGCAAAACCACGCAGACTGGCTTCTCAGCCCCAGTCAACCTACCCATTCACTAAACTTAGAGGTTTGCATGTTCAACACGCCTCAGACCATATAAATGTAACTCAATGTCCCGCTCTTCAGCTTTTCCGTTTGGTATATCCCCCGAAGATGCGATTACAGCAATGGCACCGTATGCCTCTGCAACCTGCCTATTCAAGCAAATAATAGGCTCCTTGGGAGCACGCTACCTCCCTGGATTTGGGTTCGAACCATTTCGACCTGTGAAAATAACGCCAGTGTACTTTCCTGGGTGGATCGTCGACGGCGAAGTTTCCCTTGATGTTATGTGCGGAGATGAAAAGGTTAGCGTTTTGACTAATTCCTGTATCTTCTGAGCTGAGACTTGCTACGAAAGCATAGGACGTCTGGTTTTTCCAAGGATTCGTATGTAAATGCTATCCAAACGATATGAATGACATTACTGAGCACATGTCAGATATCTTCCAGGTTACTGCGCTTCCGAAACGAATCCCTGCAACGTTTTCTGATTGACAATCTGCAGGGTCTGACTTTAGAGTGCTTTCTTGGGTTTCCTATGCCTCTGACTCGGCCCAGCAAACTGTCCCATTCACGGAAGACCTTACACATCAACATGGCGTCGATGTCACTTGCATACCATATACGATCTCCCCTTTCGCTGGTTTTGGCCTAGCGCAATCAACTACCGAAGCTATTCAGCTTCAAAACGATATCATTATCCAACCTAACTCGATGGATACACACTTGGTCAGCACCGACATTTTAGCCATGCTTAGTACATTCTATAATGATACTGTAGCTTGCGGCATACCCGGTCCTGTTCCCGCTTTATCTTGCTCAGTATGAGTATGCATACCCTGGAAAGGAACGGCTGGTGACGTTTTTCATCGAAGCCTCTGAACATGGTGTAAGCCCTCATCGTCTTTACGCTTACAAGTGCTCGCTTTTACGCCTTCTAGCGTCGCATTCGTTCAGAAAAACTAGATATAGGCCAGGATCTCCGAGAAACATATCCTCTCGCTCCAAAGGCCCTCGTAAATTTCACTCATTCTTTGGATGATGTCGACGTGCCCTGCTTGAATGATGTTCCTGCTCCGTTCTTCAGGCTGTTTGGTTTTCATCCAACTTCGGAAAGACTCGGCCTCGCGGGGTTATTAAAGGACTGGCTCGGTAACGCTGTCGTTACCCATGGCACAGGACCAAAACTAGTTGAGAAAAGCGGCATAATATCATCTGATGATGACCTCCGCATCCGTCCGTATACTCTCGAGGAACGAGCTGGTGTGGAGCGTTGGCTTGCACTGAGCCAGGAAATCGACGCCATGTCGAGGGTCGCTAGGGTAATTCTTATTGCACTTCTCGCTTACTTCAGGGCTTACAAATTCTCAGACTATGAAGGAAACCCAAGAGTTGGCTCGCGCAACGAATAAGGCAGTTCCTCAGGATGTGCTTGACAAAACGATTGAAAGTTTGGAATCAAAAGTGGTAGAGCTCCAAGCACGACAGGACGAGGTTACGCCAGATTGGTGGCAGAAGTGGAAGGGAAGAACGACATAAATATACTGATTTATCTTACTCTCGCGTTGAAGCCATTATTGGCGCCATCAGTCACACCACGTGAAAAGATGCTTTGAATATGTGACACTATGGTTCTTGACTTTCCAACTCCATCACACTCCATGGTGCACCATCGACTGAACGAAAAGGAGACTAACCCCAATCCACACGTCAACTTTATTTCCTCTCTTCCATGCGCCAACAGCTCTGAGCAAGAGTCAGCGAGACAACTCTTGCGTGCTCTGGCAGCCCAAGTCCGCCCAATCATGAAGTCCCATGGGTTCTCGGTGAACAGCCTAGAAGAGGTTTGTCATGTTGCGCAACTCAAGATGCGAAACTCAGACTTGTCTTACAGTATGAACACAACTCCGTATTTGCAGGTCGAAACTGGAATGCTGGCGAAACTGTCGGTGCGCTTCAGTTTTCTAACATGCAGTGACTTAAATGCTAATTTTGTTGATTATCTTATAAGAACTTGTTTTACGTCGATCCGACAGGACATTCTTACCAATCTTCTGGCTAATGAGCACCCTATGCCACGAAGTCCGTTTGTTCAGTTAAATAGCAGTCCTTCCAATGAGGAACTTACTGTGTCTTGTAGTTGGCTCACATCAAGGTAATTACTTGCGCTGCTTGCAACCGCCTTCTCTGATCTTCTATAGCATATGAACCATGGACCAGCATTTCAGGCTCTTTGGAAACAGTTGAGAACAGAAGTATGCGCCTTACAAGACAAAGGATACTATGGTGATGGTATGTAGGCTGCCTCTCATCCTCTCTTGGATTGAGCCTCTGAAGCTTGTCTTGCAAGGATATTGGTCATCTGGAACACGCCTGGCAGACTCCGTGAAAGTGAATGGAGAAGGTATAGAGCCAGGGGATCTACCAGAATATGTGGTATGTCAAATGCATTTGTGTCAAAACAGCTTCAAGTCAAACTTAGCGCCTCATCTAGTGTGGTGGTGCGCAAACTCGCAAACGCCCTACAACTACACGGGCACGCCAACCACGTAAACTTCGCAACACGGCTGTTACACCCTCGAATTTGACAGGCAGGCAAACTGCAAAGCCACGCAAGGCAGGTGCCAGGATAACGTCGAAGACCGCTTTCAAAGGAGAAGGCGTGAGCTTGATGGACGATGTATCTGATTCGAAGGGCAAGGGAACTGGGTTCGGGAAGCAGGCTAATAGGTGTGTTAGTATTTCTAGTTGCTTTATCTTGGTTCAGTTAAATAATGCAAATTGGATACCCCTATTTTAAGCAAACGAGCCCGAGAGGAACGAGCCTTAGCCACGGAGCAACGGTTGCTCGCTCTGCAAGGCAAAGGCAAGTCCCTCGTATATTAGTTTCCTCCTAAACGACTCATTTGGCCATGAACAAATTTAAACATATCCAGCATCATCGAGTACAGCAGCCTCTCAGGGCGATCAATCAGAACCCGATACGGACGGAGAGCAGGTCGAAGATGCTGTTCCAGAAACCGATAACGACCGTCGAGAAGCTCTTATGTCATCCGACAAAAAGGAGGATATAGAAGACCTCAGGTCGGGTAGCTTATGGGAGTATTTTGAGAGGGATTTTGATTTAGATGGACGCCCGAGGCGAGCTGTGGGAGACACTGGCCAAAGTAAGGATATTTCTGCGGGCGCTGGGACAAGTAGTAGTAAGACAACCGCAGGGAAGCGAAAGGCACGGGACTCCGAAGTCGACGATTCTGGTAGGTCGATAAACTGTCTCTTTTTATGGATACTCAAGTTCCCATAGTAGTATCATCCAACGTTAAAATACCGAAGACGTTCAGGAATATGACACCTCACTTACAAGACAAACAAGTGAAACAACCAATATCGGGCCTCTCATCAACCCCAACCACCTTGTCGTCAGCTGAATCGTGGGCTTGCAAAGTCTGTACTTTGTGAGTGAGAAACATGACAAGAGATAACCATAATTTTGACTTTAGTGCCATAGGTATAACGAGCCTGAGCACCTTGCCTGTTCGGCATGTGCAACTCCTAGAGGGGAAGACTCATGGAAGCACCACTGATACAAATATATACGTACACCGGCATTCTTTCCTACAAGATAATGTTCCATTGTAAACTACATGATATTCATCTGCCCGATGACCTTAAAACTTCTATCTCCAGCATCTATTGAAATCGTCAGTGCCTAATCTTTTCGATGGGACTGCCTCCCCAAATTATGTTACTTACAGAATCTCATAGTCGGTGACAGTAACTTCAACCCCGCCGAACGAAACATTGCAAGCGCTCCTACACTGAGATCAGGGATAGAGCCTCAGAGAAATAGCATAGTACGCACAGATGATCGCCTGTCTTTCCAGGAACCTTCGCCCCATTCACGACTGCAAGAGCATGGTAGAGTTTGGCGCCGTGTTCCTCATATCCACCCTCGATTGGGCGCCTGCCTGGAGGAATCTGACCATACGAAGTGCGAACCCACTCCATCGTCTGTGGGACGAAGGGGAGCAGGTCGAAACGACCGTGATGCCCGCGCTCTACGCCACCATATGCAACGGAGGCGAAAGGTTGCAGATGGGGACCGATCTTGCATGGATGGACCGAGTTCTCGAAAAGAGCAGAGCCGATGAAGAGAGGAGAAAGACCGTCGTGTTCATAGCATACAGGCTGACCTGCGACGGTTGGATCAGGGAAAGGTGATGTCGTCGTTAAAGGAACACGATAGCCTGATGGAGGTGCCGCTGTCGCTACCGCCGTTGTGTTGGCTTGGGGATGAGTGGTGGAAGGGAAGCCTGGAGCTGCACTGGGAAAAGGTGGGGCGCCGTGACTTGGATTTGGGAAGGAAGGGGGAACAGAGGGATAACCCGGTGTACCAACGCGATTCGCCTCGAAGCTAGGAGGAACGATAGGCGGAGAGCTGTACTGCTCAAAGGGCTGTGGGAAACCTGCGGGCGCCCCATGGCCTGAAGCAGAACTGTGATCGACCTTGTGTTTGTCCTTTCCGTCCTTGTCCTTGTCCTTCTTATCTTTGTCCTTCTTGTCCTTGTCCTTCTTGTCTTTGTCCTTCTTGTCTTTGTCCTTCTTGTCCTTGTCCTTGTGGTCCTTGTCCTTCTTCTTGTCCTTGTCCTTCTTCAAGCCCTTGCTCTTGTACTCGTACTCTGACTCAGAGCCGCTGCTTCCTCCCATGATGGCAGAAGGGTAATATGCGATTAGAAGAGTGGATCCTGGGAGATGGTTGGACGGTGAAGAAACGCTGGGTGTGAATTTACTGTAACTTACAATCAGGGTCCAGGGACTGCTTTTATATCAGAGTCGATATGGCTGTAGCAAGCTGACAAGTGAGGCAGTGTAGTTATGCGTCGATTTGATTCGAGAAGATCATGACATCATGTGATCAGTTTATGGCAGTGTCGCAGTGTCGCAGTGCCAGCTTCCACTTAAATTACTTCTTGTTAGATCCCCGAACCCAGAAGCGGAAGGTCTGTGGCCTTAAGTCTGAGGTGCGCTACTTCAGAACTTGGGGCCTGCTTATCAGCGACGAGAATTCGGCTGACGTTGCTGTATACTCGACAAAGAGTCTACAAATCAATTATATTCATCCGATCTCACTTGGCTGCTCTCGTTTTTCAAGTCATTGTCGATGCTTCAATATGCCACCAGAGGGAAGCCCAAAAATCACATGTCACATCCCACCACCGCGGAAAGGAGTTGAGGCCGTGTTTGGCGTCAAGTACTGCTATGACTGCGATATCTTGGAAATCCACTCCTCGCCCATCGACTAAGAGGCGAACAGGCTCGTTGGGGTAGATGTTGGGGGGTCTGCTCGTGGGATTCCTTGCCTTGCAGAACTTCACCAAAGGCTCCGCTTCAAATTTATCACTGTCCCGGACAACTGTAGGATCTCGAGTTCAATTAGGTGTTCTCTCGTATCCAAAGCATTTTTAAACTTACTTCAGCGAGAACCCAATGCCATTTCCGTTCCATGTCATCTTTTTGCTCGCATTATCCGTCAATGACATCGTGCTACCTTGCGTTCCGCAAGTTTGTTGGGTTTCAAAGGCAAAAAGGCAAAAAGGCAAAAAAGAAGTACTTCATGAAGGGACCAGACTCTTCTTCGACCAGGTGCTGACGGACACCATTTTCAATGGGTGATGACATCGTATCTCACCTCCCTTCAGACCCAAGAAGTAATCGTCTCTCTGCAGTGCCCCATTCTTGACTGAGGACCTTGCCAGTTTCGCTGTCGAAAATGGTGACATTGTAACGATTGTCGTGTCCGAAGACCAGTTCGTAGTAATCCGCGGTATTCATGGTTCTTGACTTGCCGAGTTCCTTGTCTAAGCATACTGCCAAAGTCTGAGAGGCAAAGGACTAAGCGCTCAACATGGGACGGTACATAAACCGCGTTGTGACGAGTGCAATTTGAAAGCCTACGTCATAAGACAGTCCAGCAGAAGTCGTCGACAGCCTCATGGCATTACTAGTAGTTACCTCCTCCAAGT
>JABCKO010023784.1:66050-85904 GCA_018855915.1 Tephrocybe sp. NHM501043
GTCCAATCGAGAGATCCCTCGGTGCCTGTGATTCGTGAGATTGATGAAAATATGCAAGGTTTGGTCAGGAGTCATCATTGCATCACTGAATCGGATCATCGATTATCAGTATGAGCTTCACAGAGGCTCAACCGCTCAGGTGCCTAAAAAGAGACTTCGTCAATTCCACTGGGCGCCGTTGGAATGTCAGAAGAGTGGTATGGGGTTGACTGCTGTCGGGAGATCACCTACTCCGATGTCAATAGTCGCTGGTCGTTCTATGTGGTTCCGAAATCAAGGACATATATGGTAGCCGATGAGTTGACCGACGCACGGTGTTGCTAAGTAACCTTCATAGATGTCGTTCGCGACCACGGCTCACTACGGGAAACTCAGTGACGGCCGTCATCCGTGAAAGGCGCATGGCCGCAGAACAAGCGATCGCATCCTCTGACCGCCAACGAGGTTGTAGGACAAGCAAACGTGTGATCTCAAGGACGGACTAGGAACAGGACGTGTAAAAGTATGTAAGATTCTCAATCTATTCTTGCTAGAATAGATATGCCAGGACCCCCAACACCTCTCCTATCCGGCTCAGAAATTTGATCCATGATCCCAGTACAAAAGATATGAAGAGAGCACATGGGCACATCTTGAAGCCCTTTCCTCGAGACCATGTCCTTGAAGTCCCGTATCAAGAGCGTCTCGCTCATTTTCGCGTGAGCAACGTCCCCAAACGCGTCGGACGTGCAATAATTGACGGCTTCTATCCTTTAGTTGCGGAACTGCTCTATTCTCAGATGGTAGAGCCCATTCCATGTTATATGATACGAAATTTACCTTTCTTTCCTCAGGATACGCGAATGGAGTCATTGGCAGTGGTGCGTCATGCTAAACGTTTTCTTTGACACTCAGTTCTGAAATTGTTCCAGTTAACACGCGTCAGTACAATCTCTGAAGGAGTTCGACTTCCCGAGAATGACTGTTTTTGCAGTTCTGAAACGAGTTTATGGCGCGGATGTGGTTTCTGCTCATAACTACAGCACTACCTTGAGCAGTCTTGCCTTCGCGGGTACAGTCGTAGGAATGTTAAGCTTCGGTGCATATATTTTTCCCTGTCACACGACATCTACTCATTTCAGAAAATAGGTTATCTCTCGGATAAAGTGGGCAGAAAGTTTGGAATGGTCTGTCATATGTGGTTGCCTGCTTGTCATTGTTCGCTGACAGCGTGTATACATATAGATGACAGCGACTGGGATTGTCGCCCTTTTCTCAGGTCTATCTGCTGCCTCTTCTGGAGCTCATGGGAGTGTTGGAGGCCTATTGGCCATGCTTAGCGCCATGCGGTATGACATTATGTTGCCTGATCTGTGATACTATGTTAAACCTTCACTTTTCACATTTAGGTTCCTTCTAGGCATTGGAGTTGGAGCAGAGTATCCGTGTGGTTCGGTCTCTGCATCTGAACAAACCGAACAACCCGGAATCAGCAAGAGAGCTCAGCATCGGTGGTTCGTTCTCGCGACAAGTATGTCCTTCAACCTGTGGTTTTGTTTTCCTCACAGAAATAGACCTTATCAATCTTAGATACCATGATTGATTTCGGGTTTGTGGTAGCTGCATTCGTGCCACTGGTTCTATTCTGGATGTGAGCCTTCCAATATCTTCTGATTGTGGGGTTCATAAATACCTAATCGACTCAGTTTCGGAGAGAACCATCTCCGAGCAGTCTGGCGTCTTTCTCTTGGACTAGGCGTTGTTCCAGCGCTTTTGGTGTTTATATGGCGACTCAATATGGACGAACCAGAGGCTTACAAAAAGAATTCCATGAAGAGGGCACGCATTCCCTACGTACTGGTTTTCAAACGTTATGGAGTGCGTTTGGCAGCGATTTCATTCGTATGGTAAGAGGGTTCTTGCCTGTTGTGGTCACCACGTTGCTCATTATCATTTAGGTTCCTATACGATTTTATTGTGTAAGTTCCACTTCTTTTGGATGTCCAGAAGCAAAGCTCATCGTGGTTTTGCCCAGATACCCTGTAAGGCTTCAGTAGTGTGCTATATTTCCCCTTTACTGACTGCCATCTAGTTTGGCATCTATTCGTCAACTATTGTCGACAGGTACGCATGCTCTTTCCACAATTAGCCTTCCACCAATACCCAGCACGCCATCCAGTATCACCCATAGCTCTACGAGCCTATCGGTTGTTTTCGGCTGGAACGTCGTCATCAAGTAAGCGCTTCCACCTTTTGTTGTCGAACCTCAAACCGTGAACCATTTTAGCTTGTTCTACATGCCTGGTACCATCATTGGATCCTTCGCCGTTGACTACCTGGGGCCCAAATGGACAATGGTAATTGATTTTCGGTCCTTCGTAAGTGCTTGATTGACAGACGTTAGATTTCAGGTCTTATGCTGCAAGCAACGATCGGGTTCTTCATGAGTGGTTTCTATCCTCAGTAATTCTACCTTATATCTCGCCAGAGCCTTCTCTAACAGTGTTTTGATAGACTCATCAAGAACATTGGAGGATTCGCGGTAAGATCAACGATCTTTATGGTATGAGGAGGCTTGACTATTTCCACAGGTCGTCTATGGCATCTTTTTAAGCTTTGGCGAGTTCGGTCCAGGCTGCAATCTCGGCCTTTTGGCGAGCAAATCTAGCCCGACAGCGATTCGAGGGCAGTTCTATGGTATCGCTGCCGCCATTGGCAAGGTTGGAGCCTTTGTTGGCACTTGGGGTGGGTACCATACTTCATTTGTTATTGAATATTCGCCCTGATTTCTTTGGCCAGCCTTCAACCCAATGATCGATGGTAATATATTGTTTCCTATATAATACATGGTACATTGCTGACATGGTCGTTAGCATTTGGAGGCCCAACATCTGTCAAGGGAAACACTGGTCCTTTCTATGTTGGCAGTGGTACGTCTCACACACTAGCACCCGTACACTGTTCGCTCACTCAGCTCAACAGGCCTTGCGATCCTGAGCGCCCTCATCACATATTTCTTTATTAAACCTCTGACTATTGACGGCATGGAGAAGGAGGATCGTGAGGTAATGTTCATCTTGTGGATTTTGGATAGGGATGAAAGCTGATCGCGATTTAGTTCCGTGAATACCTCGAGGCCCATGGCTACGACACAAGCCTTATGGGACTCGGCGAGGAGACCGTTGTAGAGGCTGTAGATGAGAAGTCCCCTTCGATTGATGAGAAAGTTTAGTATCTAATTTTCGCAACGCACTCCACCTACGATCTGTATAACGAATATAATGATAATGACGCTTGAAATATCTCATCCAAGCTGCATGGTGAATCCGGACTTCATTCTCTGAATACAAGTGATGATACAGTAGTGACGGCATGCCTTTGGGAAGCGAAGCGGTGCGAGAATTAATGCTGCATCGCGTTCCCGGATTTGTTCGTCTTCGCAAGCTCATTTCTAAGATTTTTATAGATGAGTGACCTCTAGGGAGAAGAATGGTCCTTAACTCACCGTAATTGCGTGCTGAACTCGTCCTCGATATCATCGTCATCCCAGTTGTCTTCCCACAGCTTATCACCTCCTGATTTTGCCGCTCCTGGTGCCGCACCACCAAGATGCGCGAGATCAGTTTGAGAATCGTCCCAATCTGCACAGAACAGAGGTTAATGCTAACCCTATAAAAATGCGAGTCCGAACAAACCAGCTACAGGAAATTCTTCAAACTCATCGTCCTCTTCCAAGACACCGAGATGTTGTGTTGCCTCGGGCTTCTTTTCAGAGGGCTTGGAGGAAGTCTCTGCAGTTTTTGATGTTGAAGCAGATGAAGACATGGTGGTGGTAGTGAATTAAGAATGAGTAATGATTTGGTCTGTCGCGAGTGACGCGTCTTGGGGCGTGGGAAGTTCAATATTGGCTGCATTGATTGTTTCCCCACCAATAATCTCTAACTTAAACAGTATCAATGCCTTCGTCAGCATTGCCTTGTTAAAGGCTGCTGCCGACGCTTCTGATTGTATCTATTCATAATTTCGTCCCCTAGTTACAAATCTAGAGTAAGTACGTTTGATATTGCTTTGAAGTTGCTTTGAAAGCTTCCTCTGAAGCAAGACTGCCAACGCGATTATATTTTGCTAATTCCTGCACCTGCTGTTACGGTGGACCTAACATTGGCAAGAGGCGTCAAAGTGTACGAGTATGGGACACTTGTAAAGTTCCCGACAGCAGTAATATTGTTCTTTCCGGTTCCAAAATCGTTAGCTAACGAGAGCTGGTAAGCTCCGCCCTTCATGTGGAACATAAATAAAATGCTCTCACCGGCACCAAGGTTAGCAAATCCGTCAGGCTCAAAGTCGCCCGCAGGGTCAATAGGTGAATCGTCGGGAATGACGAATCCGTAAGTCGACACTACGTTCCTCACCGTAACTAAAGTAAGAAGATGATGAATATTCAGGGGACTTACCTGGCTCGGTCGTGTTGGAAAACACATTGCCTTCAATGAGAACCTGAGCATACGAACGAGAATGGATTCCCTGTGACACGACATTGTCGAAGAGGTTGTTGAAAGAATGTACGTGTGCAAATCTCATAGCTAGCGTGCTACACGTCAGAAACCTATGACTCCATAGCTCCCAAGTATATCAATTGCTCACCAGGCGTCCGCGTGTGGATGTTATCCCATCGGTTGTGGTGACTGGTAAACGCGATTGATACCTCGGGCGATTTCTGGCTAACAAATGTACATACTAAGTGATGTGGAATTTGCCAGTGTCTGATTTGAACAGAAAGACAACAGGTTAAATTCTTGTAAGAGAAAAGTGTGGCGTGCAACAGACCTTCTTTCGAGTTTGCGGGGTCATGTCCAATCAGTGAACACTAAAGGGGATTCTAAGCAAAGAGAAACGGCTGTGGTGCAAATACGCCGACCTTGTAATGGTCATGGAAGTAGTTGTATGACACAGTAATGAAGTCACAAGCATGGGTCACGTCGACTTGCCCGTCGTAATAGTCGAATCCGTGAGTGGTGTCACTATAGAATTCGTTGTGGTCGATCCAAACGTTGTTGGAGTGTTGTACAGTGATCGCGTCGTTACCAACGACCTTGTTGATGACTAGATTGCGAATAATGACGTTCGACTTGCCATTGACTTTGAGTCCGCCACCATTGATGACTCCGGAAGTTCCGACACCGATGATAGAGGTGTTGTTACCTTGGCACTTTTCAGCAACAACAGCTGGAACCAGACCCATCGTAGGATGCTTACCGACAGCTGCCTGCGAAGACAAGGAGATGGGTCCCTTCAAGTAGACGGTCTTCGCCGTGTCAGTCTAAAATTGGTCGTCTCAAGTTCATAATTCCGACTTTCTTCCCAATTGACAGCTGTATTTACCTTTATAGCAGTCTGGAATGCGGCAGCAGCGGACACAGTCGTGGTAGTACCACCTGAGCCACCTGTCGTGCCACCATTCAGAGATGCGTATCCGTCCTGGCCCAGCGCACAAGTGACTAAGGAAGCTAAAGCAAAGCCTGCGAGAAGTGCAACCATTGGGTCCGATGGGACGACTGGTCCTGTTCTGCATGAAATAGGTGGAGTCAGCGGGAAAGCATCGGTCGAGCGCAGGACAGTCGAGCCGTGGCGGCCCGGGGGGAAGGACACCACCAGTGGACAGAACTTGCTAGAGATCTCAAGAAGCGCGCGAGGAATGGGGCATGAGCAGGTCGTTTCTGTAATACACGGCCCGCTGTGCGTAGAGATCCGGTGTACTCGACACTCAAGTCACTCGACCAGTATTCGTTCGATCGGTTTCGAGAGAACTTCATTCCCTGAAGAAACGTTCCTTATTGTTACAGTACAACTTGGTATGCTAAAAATGGCGGGCAGAGCCGTTCTTCAGTCTTCTGAAATGAAGTAGAATGAGAACAATCAGATCTAGAGCATGGGGTCAAGCAAACGTCCACGAGCCTCCTCAAATCTTGAGCTTCCTCCTGCATCGTCTGGCCATGGATCTCGTGATAAGTTTCGACTTGACGTAGAGATGACGGGTCTCGACGGCCCGTGATCATGCTCAAGATGCTTTTGCGTCGCGGAGAAAGCTCTGAGAATCTAGTCGAGGTGTCCTATATATGCAACGCTACTATATATCAAGGGACTTCCAAGTCAATCATAGTGCCTCGTGAAGATTCCAAGGAAATTTCAGGCGACGACCAAGACTGGGACCTCGCATCCAATTGAATAAAGATTTTGAGCAGTGAGATGTGCCATGGAGGTATGATTCAAAAGTGGTTGACGGCATGGTGCAATCTGTGATCTGCTCTGCCAGTCTGAGCTGAACGTGACCTTTCAAAAACGTCCGGCCATCCTAACTGTCACAGTCGAACGCAGGCACGAACTTTAGCTGATCTGTGTACGCTAGTATAGTAAGGTTACAATATTAATAATAAGTATCGAAGCTCTGACAAATGTCAAAGCGAAAGCAATGGATCCACAAATATTATCCGTCTGAGCCATGTTGTACGTTACGCACAAGTCGGGCATCGGGCAAGACATGAGCATCCGCGCCCTCCTCATCGTCAGAAACATCGCCAGGCAATGAACACAGGTCAACCGTTTCGCATTGTAAAGTGGGAGTGGACGGAGGTTCTGATGGAGCAGAGTGAAAACACGATGATCGTGTGACTTGGGCAGCTCGTCGACTTGCTTTGGTAGCAAGATTGAATCGTGCAGGTGGTGACTTTTCTGGAGTAATGAGAAGTTGCTCCCGAGGGTACACTGTGTTCTGAAATATAGGCGTTGGAGGGGTGGCGGTGATATATACCTCTGCTGCTTTCAAATTATTGCGAGGAGGTATACGAAGCATGAGTTTTTGGGACGTCTCGTTGGGTGATGGGGATTTCGGAGGGGTAGGTGGAAACTCGATCTTCCGTCTTTTCGTAGAGGACGTGTGTGATGAGAGTGCTTTCCGTTTTGCTGGCTTTGCATCGAGTCGAGCTTTTGGCTGCGTCTTCGTGGCTGCATCCTTGTCCTTTTCCAGCATATTTGACTCCTCCTCTCGCTTCCTCTTCCTCTCACTTGCAAGCTCCTTTGCCCGAGCGTCTCGCTCAATCTCGTCCCTTAACATCTCCGCAAATCCCTGCGCATCTCCCTGTATCCACGCGTCGAACACGCCTTCCCACTCTCGGGTTGGCACGGGGAAGTCGAGGTTGAGGTAGATTGCCTTCATAGGTGGCTCCTCATCGGTACCAGGCGAAGGCCGCGGTGACGAACCTGGGCTGGGAGTGCTGTGGGATGATCCAGTGCCTCGAGAGCGAACGGCTTTCGCGAATTCTCGCACCATCCTCTTGGTGCCGGGAACCCGAAGACTTGTTCCCACCACCAAAAGAAGGTCAGCCCCATTCCTGCCTTTTCCCTTCGAAGAACCTATCAAATCCTTCTTCACAACCTCTCCCACACCCTCGCCATCTTTGTGCGCTTCGTTATACAGAACCACGCTCGGCCGAAGTTTGCCCACCCCCCGAGCCCGTTTCCCTATCAGTTGTCGCGTCTCCTCCATCGATATGCATTCTGGGCATTGTGGCGGCTGACCCGACGTGAGGGAAGGCAAGTGCTCTTCGAGAGGATAGGAATAATTGCATATCTGACAATGCATTGACTGAAGAGTGCCGTGCAGGGGGATGCATCTCGGAGCGTCAGCAGGTGGAGATGGAAGTTTGCTAGTGTCAGATGGTGACGGTTCTTTGATGAGGCAGTCGGCAGCCGTGGTCGTCGTCTTTGACCGGCCTTTGCAGCGCTTCTCCTCGAACTCGGGCACCCCAAATGACAGCCCACATTTCTCCTCGATGGCATCGATGTTCTGAGTATAGACCCTAAGTAGTTTGCCACGATCGTCAAGCGCGCGAAGAACGTTGTGAAACGCGGTCGGTTCAGCGTCTCGTGAAAGACCCCAAAGCTGTGCAATCATTTGGCAGAACAGCGCTGTGGTGTTCTCCGACTGTGAATAAGTTGTCAGATATTTGTACAAGGGCACAGTGTAGCATGGTATAAAGAAGTATGTAGTGCCTCTGAGGGGGGCTTGAAAAGGGAGATGCGTGAGGGAATGGAACTGCTTTTCTCACATTGAAGACTGAGGCATCGAATAGGTCTTTCCCAGACGCCAGCGCCTCTCGGGGGTTGTCTCTCTTCAATGATTTGAATAGGCCATCCGACGACCTGAAGTCAGGAATTCCAGCTTGCACCGATATACCAGCACCTTCAACAACAATGAGACTACGATTTCCATTCATAAAAGACGGTGAGACACACCGCAAATGACTACGATCCTTTTGGCCTTCAATATAGACTTGATCACTTTGCTAATCTGGGCCTGCGAGTCGGAGGGTTGGGCTAGGAAAGGCGGGGATGCTGGAAGTGGAGTGTCCGGCGTCAATGGCACGAAAAGTGTCATCTGCACACAGGCGGCAGTGGCAGATGGTTGTAAGAGGGAAGACGTTCAACCTGGACTTCCAAAAAGGGACACATGCAGAAACACCTGTGGCGCGGGAAACCATCAATTTCTCCAATCTCCATCGTTTCATCAAAAAATCGAACTCAAAGGATTGGCCATGTCATCCTCCACATAAAACCTCAAGGCTTTGCAGATGCGGCTCGATAGAGAAAATCGTATATGTGTTCTTCGGTCTTGGCCTCAATCTAATTCTGTCAAGTCACTCTCACTTCGGAACGCTTTCATCAGGAGGAATTCAAGTTGGTTCACCACAAGGAATCCCTCATTCTTTTGGATAAAAGGATGCCAATTTGACCTTATCTTCGCCTGGACCTCCCGAAGCGGCTCATGGGCTTTGTTCGAACAACGCCTCATCCTGCTTGTCATTGCCCATCTTGTTCTCGTCATTGGTCATGTGGAGTGGATGTATTGTCTTCAAGAGTTGATCGCGTTTTCTTTAGACGTCTTGTCATGGACCTACCGCTCAACGTTCAACCTCCTTCCCTTGAAGGCCCAAGATGGCCTGTGCCAATACAGCACAAGTTTTCGGGTTTACCTGGTGATCACGTGTCGGATGCATTTAAGCCAACAATTTCGGTACACAAACATGTCTCTCTCACGCGCCTCTGGTTTGCATTTGGATGTTAGGGACAGACCCATGAACTAGAAATGGTACTGGTCATATTCAGAGCTTCTTTCTACTGGAAACACTGAATGAATGTGGGTTGATGATGGTCATGCCTCCTATTTATAGGCTTTTGCAGCTGTTACGTTGACCAAACGTTGGCACGCACCTTCTCGGATCGTTTTTCTGTCACCTTCAGTGCCGAAGTGCCTTGCCCAAGCCTTGCCACATGCATACAGTCCTTCGATATACGTGGATTCCTCGCTGTCTGCGCTTTGCTGCCACTATTCTGGTACTGCATTGCCTACCATGGCACGTCTAGGTAGGTCATGTTTTTATCGGAGTTCCAAAACAAGAGGCATTTCTCCACTCTATCCACACTCAAATCCGATGTTTCAAACGGAAGGCAGAAGGAATGTGTCTTGTGGATGGATTCAGAACACCTTCTGGAGTGGATACACGTCAGAACGTCAGAAATGATTGTTTGTTAGCGGTTGAACGTTGAACAAAAATCATTGAGCATATGAGAGTCAGAGTCATCAGTTGATTTCGATTGTGCATATATGAACCCGCGACATGGCGTTAAAAAGAAATTAAAGCTCGGCTATGAAAGTTCTACGTCATAGATGGTGGTGGTACAAGGCGCCGACAAGAAAAATGGAACGTAGAATAACAAGAAAAAGCTAATATCATGGCCTGAATACCACTCGGAAGAAATTAACGGCCTATTTCCTCAACTTCCAAGCCTCGTCTATACCCATCTTCGAAAATATTTCCGCCATGGCGCCATCGGGTGGGGGATTCCTGTCCGTTGGTGTTGCTTGAGGAGGGATGGTGCCCTTGGCATCCATGAGACCCAAACCTCCGTCACTACCCGCTTCCATATCGCCCGGCGCCCAAGCATGTCTCACTGATGCGCTCTCGCCTACTCCACCTGGGTGCGTTGGGACTGTGCAGATGGTTTGTGTGTGTGCAAAGAGGGAGGAGCTGGTGGAACTAACCTGTGTTCCACTGGAATTGGGCGCCTCCGTCGATGCAAAGTTGATATATGGGGATGATGTCGGGTAGGCGCCCGACGGGACGGAGTAATGTTTTGACGACGCGTCGGGCTCTGAGACGACGTAGACGGTGCGTGCACCATGGAGGACCTCAGGTGAGAAGTCATACTGCTTCTCGTAGACAGCGGAGGGGTGTGTGGGCGTCGACGACAAGAGAGGAGAGTTGCCCAAAGCAGCGAAGGGTGAGTGGAAGGCGCGAACAGGGGCAGGGCGGGACGTGCGCGAGACGGCGCGGGCGCTGCTGGAGAGGACGCGGAGAGTGGAAGACATGGCGGAGATCGTTACGGTGAGTAGACAAGTGGGCTCAAAGTGGGCTGAGTCTGAACCGTCCAGGCTCTTTCGTTATAAACATCCAATTCAGTGGTGGGAATCCTGGGGTAAGGTATGTGACGTATGCAGTCACACTTGATAACCCCTCCCACAAAATCAAACCTTTCCTCGCAGTGCCTGTTCCTTCCGACTCACAGAAACGTACCTTCTCAATATACGGACTGAGTCGCTTGTCCTGTAATTTTTCAGCGCAGAGAGCACCATACACTCGAGGGGCCCATCCAAGTCTGAGACAGAGCAATGGCGCAATTGTAGCAAATTCTCATTGTCACTGACCGTTCTTCGTCACATCCGTACGCCCTTGGCGTCAGCTTTATCACCGTATGAAGGGGAATCTTGATGTATGGTAAGTCTGCTTGGGGCAGATAATGAAAATACGCGTATCTGGAAGAATCATTTTGACACGGGTAGATCAGGTATCAGACCAGCCCACTTACAAGCATCGTAAAATTGCCTGGCGGTGATGTCAAATCTAGTCCCAAGGATGAAGAATGTATGGTCACTCACTTGGTGACCTATGATCAGAATGTTCTCTTGTCGTTCCAGTTCCATGATAACGGGTTCTAGTCGGACGACGACATCGCGATACGATTCGCCGCCACGATAACGGTAGTTGAACTTATCATCATCGCGATTTGCGAAATCTTCCGGGTAAGCTTGCTGGAAGATTTTCAGCTCTACAGTCCAAGATAAGTGATGGCGATAAAACGGACCTCTATTTCCTAAAGGTCACAGTCAGTCGGAAGTCTATCAGCGAGTACTCGTCGTACCTCATAAGTCATGCCATCACAAACACCTACGCGTGATAACAGCATCAATTAGAACCAGATTAGACAGTGTACTGTCACCATACCTGCATCTAATTCGTCCAGCGATTTCCAGGTGAGCTTGGGATAGGGGAGATGTTGACCGGTCTGTATTGTTCGCCGAAGGGTCGATGTCCACACCTTAGGCGAGAGCTCAATAAGATAAAATATTTTGACAACTGAATATTGGGCACGTACTGTTAGAGGAGCATCTCCGATATTGTCGGTGACCAACGCTGGCAGGGCTTCGGCATATTTCAGACCACGAGGAGACAACAGAGAGTCCCCGCCTATCTTTCCCTCCACGTTGAACTGGCTTTCACCGTGCTGTATTGGAAATAAGAATGGATACAGCTCGGATATAGCATAATGAATTTCACGAACGCGAGACAAATAAATACTCCGGGGGTTCAGATGCAGATTCATGAGGTAGAATGCAATGCGGCTAGACAGGTAGCCGTTAATTCTAGACATCGTCACCTCACTACCCACGTTTACGATCCGTAAGTAGGAGAGATGAGGCTCCGTGATTGTCTCATAGACCTTCTCGTACTCCTTGATCCGTGTCAGGAAATCTTGCTTCGCCTTCTCAGGATCCATGCCCTCGTAGTCAGGATCCCCCGATCGAATCTTCAGCGCCACATTTGCTGCAATGACCGCTGGGTCGTCGCAAAGAGATTCCAAGAAAATCAAAAGGAAGCCCTTCTCCTTCGCCACACGTGCTTCGATGCTCGCCCTGATTATCGTCAGATGAGTACTTGCCGCGCCAACCGGACACGATCGAGCTTACCGGCGACTCCGAGTGCTGTTCGTGGCATCTGACGGCATATAATTTTAACTGAGAAGTACCTGGAGGAATTCAATAGAACATACCATGAATGCCGACATTGCCACCATCCTTCAGCCACTGAATGAGCATCTCCAAGCTGTCGTGGGCAAGCTGTTCCCTTGATTCATTAGCATTCTGGTTCTCGTGGCTGAACCACTGCGCTGTATGATCTTCTTTAATCCCACTTCTTTCATGAAAATGTGAGGCCGATGTGACAGGAAGAGAATAATGGGCGGTGTTGCCTACTGTTTCGCCTTTTGCTTTGCTCGCGTGCGCCGTAGTTGCCCAACATTGAATACCTGCGATCGAATATCTGTCAGCCTCAGGGTACCCCTGTGTTCAAGGAATGCACTTGTACCTTGACATCGTACTCGAGCCACTAGCGAAACAAGTTAGAAAGGGGAGATGGATGCAGCACAAATGACGCACTTTGAGGTAGATCATGAGCTTGTTACTCAGGTAGGATTTGCCTCGGGCTGGCAGACCGACCTATATGTTAGCGTTCTCAGTAACTGTGCCCCTGAAGTGTGACCTATGGGTCCTTCACCATCGCGAGCACGATTTTCGATTCCGAGTAGTCAGGTTTTGCAACTGCACGCGTCGCATAAATTCACGCCGTTCCAATACGATGCATGAAACCTACCTTTCCCACCAATACCTTTCACAGATTGTGGAGGGGTCGCAGCCTGAGATCCGATCCGACTGGCGAAGGTGGACTCGTCGAATTGTTTCAGCCTACATTGGAAAGCTATTGAGATGCTCATATATTCTAGCGCGATCGATCCACGTACATGGGCCCTCCAGCACCGAACAGAGCAGGCGGGGAATTGGGTATCTCATAGTCGTTGAACTCGCCTTGCGACTGCATGTCTTGCAATACACCAGCGGCGCGTGTGAGATCGTCGGTTATTTTGAATGTAGGTATCGGTTGGTAATCGTCAGGGTCTGCCATGATTGCCCAAAATACTAAGAAAGATAAGCCAACGAATGAATGTGGGGATAAGATCCAACGTGTCTGGACGATCCTTAGCGCGTTCCATAAATATACAAATCATGTGATGCGACAAAATTGCGGGGAGGGCGCCTTCAATGGAAAAGCGTAAGTAGCACAAATGTGGTCCTGAAAGTGCTGCGATCAACATTGTAACTTGCTAAATAATACATTTTTGAGAGAGTGGAAGTATTAATTAAGATAAGTCGGTCGTGAATACGGTTTCGTAACGGGGCACTAGGCGAGTGGTACGGTGAAGGGGTTGCATTGAGACAGCAAGCATTGGATATACGACGACGATAGGGTATTAGAAGGACTCGGGAGAAACGAGAACCGAATGAATGTCGAGTGTCGAAATAGACAGGATTGGATGGGGCGTAAGGTCATGAGTCTACCTGTATAAGCTGTGCCCAGATGGTTAGCAAAACCGAAACACGCTGAGCAAACTCAGATCATACCAAGTATAAGAAATTCTGTGAAGGCATAACCTGTTACGCCCTCTTGATTAGTGGAGAGGTTACGCTCGACAACAGAAAGTTGCCCAGAAGCCATGCCTGCGGCCATGTCCGCCGTCCTCGTCTTGTTCTCCAACCCTCTGCATCTGATCCCGGTCATATACTCCCATGCCCCTCGCCCCAGAGAGGTCCCGAGTAGCCGTGCCAGCCGTAGTGTTATCCCGCGAGTTGGTTCCGTTTTTGTGTTGGCCCTGACCATATAGATAGGCATCCGATCCATTGGGGTGCAACCCATTGGGATTGCCGTTCATTCCCGCGTTGGGAGAGTGACGGCCATACGCTGCTTGAGAACGGTACCCTGTCGGACTTGGGGCAGTAGCATATGGATGTGGTGAAAGACCTGGACTGGCATTGGTCGACTCTTGTTGTCGGCTGACGCGGCGAGGACTAGGAGCAAGAGCCTGAACACTGCCAATGTCGCGTCTCTGTTCTCCGTTTGCTCGCCTAGAACCCTTGACGTGTGCTGGTGATGGACTGAGAACAAGTGGTGTCGCGGGGGTAGCATTGTCCTGAACTTGACGGGAAGCACGACGGTGGCCGCCGTGGTCCCGATCCCGGTCTCGCCTATGATCACGGTGGGGGGTGCTGGGAGCAGCAGCATGGGCCTGAGCGAGGAGCGAGGAAGGAGTCTAGGTGGTTCTTAAAATGAAAATTGGGCAAAACATTAGAACACATACGTTTCCGGCCTCCCATCCCTTGCCGCCGTTGAGCAGCATCCAGTCAAACACGCCATCTTCGGTTTCACCAAGCGTCTTGAGAACCTTGGAAAAAAGTTCTCTGAGGAAGTCGTAATCAGGGCTTTCCTCAAAGCCAAGCTTTCGGACATAATTCATGTAGATTGCGAACTCCTCTATGTGACCGAACTCATTAACAATATGACATGATTGAGCGGTAAGCACTAACCTGGGAAACCTTCGCAAAGCTCGCCGATAGGTGTAGTCTGCTTCTTCTCTCCAATCTTTTCATACTTTTGTTTGTTTGTAGCGGCCCTCAGCCCTTGCCAAGGAAGACCGCCTCGCAAGAAGTACATGAAGACGTGTCCAAGGGATTCCAAGTCGTCTCGTCTTGACTGTTCACGACCAAGGTGGGTGTTGATAGACATGTAACGAGCTGTGCCGGATAGTGATTTCCTTTCACGATAAGGAATGTGTACTTTCGTCTTTGGGTCCCGGTAGTGTTTCGCCATTCCAAAATCTGCAGAGAAACGACGTTAAAATAAATCGTGAATTAGGTTGCGAAGACATCTCAAAACACATACCAATGACATGAATGGTATTTGCGGTCTTTGTACCTGGAACTCCGATCAAGAAGTTATCCGGTTTGATATCACGATAAATCAGCGACTTGTCGTGGATAGCCTGTACTCGTGTGACCTGGATCATAAGGAAGGATTAGATTCCCGGTGGTACGAAGAACATGAAGAAGGCGTGGCCGTTTATCACGGAGAATTGCAGGTTGACAGCTATGGCTGTGGCGCTGTGCTAGGCACATGAATGAATGAGTTGTTGCTTACCATCTGTTTTGCCGCCATGCAGACCGTCTTTATTGTGAACTTCCTTCCGCACATGTCGAAGAGATCCTCCAAATTGGGACCAAGAAGGTCGATGACGAGCACATTATGCAACCCCTCTTGCCCGAAATGATGTACCTGGGGAACTCCGGCTATAAACGGATAGAGGGGGTAGATAAGGGGGGAGCATAAATCATTATTGAATCGCATGAAATTATGGTAACCAACTCACGCGTTCCATTCAACGTCCTGTACGAGCGAAATTCATCTCGCAACTGTGGGGCGTCTGACTTGCGAGGCTCCTACAATGGATGTATCAGTGGAGGACAGAGGTGTTCGGGAGGCAAGGAACACACAAATTTGATAGCAACAGGTGTATTGGAGAGCATCTTGCTTCCTACGGACAGATTAATGTCAGCAGCAGGCCAGGCACATGGACTGAACTATTGAAATGTAGAGCAAAGGTAGCATTACAGGGAAGTCTCCCCTACACACCCAGGTGTGACTAGAAAGCGAATGGTTACGGCCACGCCCGAGCACCATCATGTATCATGGTAAAGAGATGCTCGAAGCAGCGATGGAAAGTACGCTTCAGCGTTGTTTCCGCTGGCAGTCATCGCCGTAGTTCGCGGAGGGCCTCGGAAGGACTGGTAGGATGCATTGATGCGGAAAAGACTTACCCTCGAAGACGACACCAAAAGAACCCTCTCCAATCTTCTTCCCAACCCGAAAATGATTCCCAACAATGCCATTAGAGGATGCAGACTGAGAAGGATGTGCGGAGGAAGCAATAACATGGGGGGTGGCCATGGTTGTATAGATTTAATAGGCGGAGGCGCCAGTCCAAGTATAAAACACAAGAAGTGGACTGGATAGCCGTAAGCCACCAAAGCAGAAAGAATGAAAATGGAATGGGGAGAGGGGAGACACTGACCAGATCGTTTGCCGGGCGGACTTGAATTAAATTTGATGCACGTGTCTCTCTGATCGGCTTTTTCCGAAGGGCGGTGAACGGAAGCATTCACAACCGTCTCCTCACTCCATTTTTTGCTGACTTAAAAAGAGTTCCTGCTGCCGATCGCTCGCCTTGACGTACCGCTGCTGGCTTTCCTTTTGCGGGGAAACCCTTCAGGTTGTTACCAGCGGCGCATTAACGGTTTAGCCTTCCACCAGCACGTAGCCTTACTCTCCTGCCTGCTGTAGTTAATACGTTTCCAATAGTGGCGTTTAGGCGCTTAAACAATGCAACAAATTTGTCACTGCTTTCAGTGGAGCTTCGGATCCGGTCCTCTGTACAAATCTGTTGGTTTGATCGCCTTGATCGGTGAAGATCATGCATACACCATACACCATCTGAACAGCCTCGTGTTCGTCTTAACCCGAACTGTAACTGGAAGTTGGATATTCATGGTATATATTCGCTTCTTCGGCCCGAATGCATCGAGAAGGGGACATCAATTTATATCCAACAGCCCCGTTTGTCTTTTCTACTTGGCAATGGAGAGATCGTCCTTATCATGTCATCGAAAGCTGTTAAGCTCCGATCCCACCCCCACTACCGATACATTATTTTGGAAATGAGGAATTCTCGATAGCACTTGAAGCATCAATTGGCCCTCGCGACAAGATTCGAGGTGTTTGTGATGAGAAGGCCAAAGCATCAAGCTAGTAGAGGTTCAGCAATTATTTGCACACACGCGATGGTCGCGTTATCTTGGTTGATGATATCGCGACTGATTACCAACCAAACTTACTGTTGGCAAGCGGGTTACCCCCCAGCCTATAGCTAGCTCAACCCTCGAGCACTTTGTGGCACAGACGTGTATTTGCCTTCATCAAACAAGATACATTTCATAAACGCCGCATTCGCCTGTTTTCCGCCGACTGTTCCATCTCGGATATGTACCCATCACCGCTGTCATTTGCGCTTTTTCCAATTCTGTCCTTGTTCGAGGGTGGACTTCCCAAACTTAACTTATTCAACAGACTCACTCCTACAAAGCTCGAGGGCTCAATTCGACTGGAAAATCTCATTGACCATTCCTTCAAACTATGGGACTTTGCTAATTTGCCTGGAGCACACTCCACGCGCGCCTTCGGAACGAAAGGATATAATGCGTCGGTTGAATACGTCGCAAAACTGGTGTGTTCTGTTCGTGGATAATGCGTGGTTGAATGTATTGATGGATATTTCCAGGCAGCAGACCACGGATACCGTGTTGAAAAACAAACACTCGTCTATCCTGCAACGACTTTCATTTCAAATGCGCTCAAGATCAACGGTGTAGATGTTTCACAGGCAGACATCACCACGTTCCAGTGTCAGTTAATATTCTCAGCTCTCTGACGCTATATAGTTATGTATACTCATTTTTTTGGCTGTCCAGACTCCGCATCGGCCTCGTTGACAGCACCGTTGATCCTCGTCCCGAACCTCGGCTGCAGCTCAGCGGATTACGAGGGCCTTGAGGCAGCAGGAAAGGTTGTTCTTGTTTTGAGAGGTGACTGCACCTTTGTTGAAAAGGGGGAGGTGGCAAGAGCGGCGGGCGTTGCTGGCTTAATTCTTCGAAATAATGTTGCGGGGCCCCCGATTGCATCGAGGCTCAAGCCAACGTATGAAACAAATCCGCCGGCCTTGTCTCTTTCTCAGTCTGCAGCAGCGCCGATCGTGGATCGTCTGTCTGCTGGAGAAGCGCTATTGGTTACACTGAACATAAACGTCCTTAACGAGCAGCGATATAGTGACAATGTGATTGCAACATCTAAAGGCGGCGACCAGAATAATATTCTGGTTGTAAGCGCCCATTTAGATTCTGTTCCTGCGGGCGCTGGTATCAATGATGACGGTGTATGCTTGCTTCGTTTGTCTTCTCATATTGATCTCTTACTCTCATTCCTCATTCCATACAGAGTGGCACGGCAACCGTTGCGGAGATTGCGGTCCAACTGTCAAAGTTCAGTGGTCTCAAGAATGCTGTTCGATTTTCCTGGTGGACCGTAAGCCGTCTCTTTGCCTTCCTGGGACAGACAATGACAAAATCCTTTAGGCTGAGGAACTGGGGCTTGTGGGATCAAGATATTATGTTGAGCACCTTCCTGAGAACGAGAAGGCTAAGATCTTTGCCAATATCCACCTCGACATGACTGCCAGCCCGAACTATATCATTGGTATTTGACTCCCTTCAAGTTTGGTCCTTCCCTAACACATCTTTCAGGTATCTACGACGCGGACAACTCCACAGGCAAGAACACGGGCAACCCAGCTCCTGCTGGAAGTGCTGCTATAGAGAAATTATACCAACTTGCTTACGACAAGCTTGGTGTCAATTACACTAGCTGTTCGTCATCTTTGAGTGAAGTTTTTTCAAAAATCTCACGACCATCTTAGATGCATTCACTAGTGGGAGTGATTATCGCTCCTTCCTTGATGTTCGTCCCCGCCCTCGCTGAATTAAGAAATTGACTAAATTTGCCATAGGTGGGTATACCATCAGGGGGTGTCGCTACTGGTGCCAGCGGCAAGAAATCCCCTTTTGAGGCGGAAATTTTTGGCGGTGAAGCTGGGATAGCTTAGTCAGTTTTTTCTGTTCTCAAATTCTCGAGAAGGAACGCGTGCTGACGATCTTCTGTAGTGATCATTGCTATCATCAAGCATGCGACACCATTGAAAACCTTTCTGTAGTAGCATATCTATGGAACGCCCAGGCCTCCGCAAACGTCATTGGCCAGCTCCTTACTATCGATCCAAACATTATTTTGAGGGATCCGCCCCGCCTTAAAAATTTCCAGTCCGGTGTACAGCAGTTTGATCACGCTGCGGATCTCGGAACGGAACGTTTGGATGCCCTGTAACTTCGCTTTGATTGACAAAGCCTGCTGCTCTGCATGTCGTGTTTTCACTATCTATCAGACCTGTACACCAATATGACTCCAAGCTTTTTTTTTTCACGATGTGGCAGGCAGGTAGGACCGGCTTTGCCAGCTTTACCGCCATCCCCGGTATTTTATGCCCTTCTGAACACTTGAAACAGTTCCTGTCACAAAGCGCAATTCAGACTCTGGACATTCCCAATAATGAATCGGGTAAGTCTCTTGGTGTATGAGTGTGCCGATTCTCCACGTATTCGACGGCGGTACAGTACTTGACGGCTGCACGGATATCACATATCCCCATACGTGTGGCCATATGCCTGGTTGATAAGATGCCTTTCAACGGCGCCTATTGGATGAATAAGGTGTGTGTTAACTTCGAATTCCCAGGGTGTCCTAGATTCGATATAAAAGACGGACAGGTTGCATTGTTTTGATCATACACTAGCAAGCATGAGCAAGTCTACTAACATCTTTATCACTGGTGCGACTGGTAAGTGCTTATCTGACTTGGATGTGATATGAGCTGACGGGATCGTGCTAGGGTACATTGGCGGATCTGTCCTCGACCGTTTCATCAACCGTCCCGACTTCAAAACCCTCAATGTTACTGCTCTAGTCCGTTCCCAAGAGAAGGCGGACACTCTGAATCTTCTTGGTGTTCAAACTGTTGTGGGGTCCTTCGACGATCTAGCGTTGCTTGAGAAAGCAGCGTCGGAAGCTGACGTCGTTATCAACATGGTATGTAACGGATGGTATAATTGACAGGCGCAACTAATATCCTTATCCAATACTAAGGCAGATGCAGATGATTTGAATGTTGTTAAAGCTCTCTTAAAAGGACTGGAACAGAGGCATAAAGAAACCA